>WNWK01006323.1:0-107204 GCA_009830355.1 Cherax destructor
TGCTGTCTGGTGTTTATTATCCTGTTCCGCTCAAGGTGTTCCACCATTCTTTTCCTGATGATTTTCTCCAGGACTTTGCACACTATACATGTAAGTGACACCGGTCTATAGTTTAGTGCCTCTTTTCTGTCTCCTTTTTTTAAAAATGGGGACTACGTTGGCCTTCTTCCATACCTCAGGTAGCTGCCCAGTTTCAAGGGATGTGTTGAATATTGTGTTAAGTGGCACACTCAGTACCTCAGCTCCTTCCCGAAGAACCCACGGGGAGATATTGTCCAGACCCATCGCCTTTGAGGTATCGAGGTCACTGAGTAACTGCTTCACTTCCTCCTCAGTTGTGTGTATGCCCTCTAGCACTTGGTACATCCCTTGTTGGTGACGAACCATGTCCTGTCTACCCTGCTGCCTTCCTTCCTCCATTGTGAATACTTCCTTAAACCTCAAGTTGAGCTCCTCACATACCTCTTGATCATTACTTGTGAGTTCCCCATCTTCTCTCCTCAGCCTTATCACCTGGTCCTTGACTGTTGTCTTCCTTCTGATGTGACTGAACATCAGTTTCGGGTCGGACTTAACTTTCGATGCTATGTCGTTTTCGTACTGTTTCTGGGCCTCCTCCGTACTTGTGCATACTCGTTTCTAGCTCTTCTACTAATCTCTTTGTTTACTTGGGTTCTTTGCCTTCTGTACCGTTTCCATTCTCTGATACTCTGATTCTTTGCCTCCCTGCACCTTTGGGTAAACCAGGGGCTCTTTCTGGCCTTCCCATTTAAACATTTGCCTCTGGGTATAAACCGTTCCTCTGCCTCCTTGCACTTTGCCCCTACGTATTCCATCATTTCATTTATTGTCAGTCCTTCCATTTCCCTTTCCCACTGGATGTCCTGCAGGAAATTCCTCAAGCCCGTGTAGTTTCCTCTTTTAAAGTCTGGTTTATCTCTATCGGTACTGTTTCCCCTCTCCACCTGTAGCTCTACAATGTACTCAAAGCTAAGCACCATATGTCACTGGCTCCCAGGGGCTCTCGTGCGTTATGTCTTCAATATCTGAGCTGTTCAGGGTGAATACAAGGTCCAGTCTTGCTGGTTCATCTTCTCCCCTCTCTCTGGTCGTGTCCCTGACATGTTGGTGCATCAGGTTGTCCAGTACCACGTCCATCATCTTGGCTCGCCAAGTTTCTGGACCCCCACGTGGTTCATGGTTCTCCCAGTCGATCTCCCTGTGGTTGAAATCTCCCATGACCAGTAGCTTCGCTCTGCTCATGTGTGCTTTTCTTGCCACCTCCGCCAGGGTGTCCACCATTGCTCTCTTGTTCTCATCGTATTCTTCTCCTGGCCTCCTGCAGTTCTGTGGTGGGTTATACATCACTGCAATGATTATCTTATGCTCCCCAGACTGGATGGTACCTACTATGAAATCCCGTTCTCTACCCCCCTCCACTCCTACCATTTCCTCGAATCTCCAACGGTGCCTTACAAGCAGTGCGACCCCTCCACCCCCCCCTGCTCCTCCTATCTTTCCTCAGGATCTGATATCCCTGTGGGAAGATTCCATCTGTTACTGTCTCATTTAGTTTAGTTTCTGTGACCGCTATGATGTCTGGGGATGCCTCGTCTATTCTTTCATTCCACTCTTCATACTTATTCGTAATTCCATCCGCATTTGTGTGTGTGTGTGTGTGTGTGTGTCTCAGATATGCTGCTTGTCAACCGTTGCTCCTACTCATCTAGCAGTAGGCAGCTGCCTCGAGGTTAGAAAACTGTCGTTAATAGCATACTAGGGAAGAGAATCTAGTGACCCTACTGGAAACAAGAAGTATTTCGGTCATTGCGTGATCCAAGAAAGGTATCCCATATTACATAACCTCAGTCTCCTCTTCCTTATTGAATGGGATTGGAATAGTGCAGAGTGCGCCATAAGTTTATGATGCGGTTAAACATTAGAGTTGAAGACTTGAAGCGAGTCAGAAGAGGAATTCACAAGTCATCATAAGGAAACTAATATAAAAATTTGAATTAAAAATGGGAAATTAGGAAATACATGGCTCAACTCTAATATAAATCTTCCACTAAGAAACACTAGATTTGAAGATAAGCAATGTGCAGAGAGACCAATATACTAAAATGTACCAACACATTAAGCTTGAAGCTGCACAGATGTTGCATTATCAATAAATGAGAAACTCGGAAACAATGTCTTTAAAGGTAGTTTTTCAATCTTCCCAATTTCTTCCTTCCCCCCAAAAAGCAAATAGGGAGATACAAAGTTTTCTTTAAAATGATCAGGTTTGATGTGAATAAATATGAATGAAAAAAGTAGCCTTCATTTAAGCGTTGTGAATATAATATGTAAAAAGTTGTACAATGGTCTTGAGGGCAAACAGATGTACATCACGTAGACTTAAGCTAGGCTAAGCCAGTAAAGTTAAACACACTGACTTATTTCTCATCAGAAGAGACATACCCCCGTTAATTCACAGAAATAAATTTGAATAATAGAAGTGGCTAATTCAAACTTACACAAACTGAAATCAAGATAAAGCTTCTTTGAAGATCACATAGTACTAGAAGTTTAACGATAACTAGAGGATACATACTCCAGTTATTGAGCGGAAAACAAAATTTGCACCTACACAGTTTAAACCCAAGAAACGTTTCATTCATTTCTATTTCACACAATGCATCAGCCATGAAACATTAATGCAGATCACAATTTTATTTTAATCGGGGAAATTAGATAAACCCGTAGGGAGGTCATACACCCTCTGTGAATAGGAATTCATTCAGAGTCAAATCCAAGCAACGGGAGGGTAAGTCCGCTACCTTTTTGTTTATCTTTATTTCTACAAGTACATGACATCAGTGACATAATATATAGAAAGCCTATGGTTTTGCAGAGTATTTCGAGCAACTTGGGTTTTGTCCTCAGGATGCGACCCACACCAGTCGGCTTACACCCAGGTTCCTACTTGCTGCTAGGTGAACAGGGAAAGGAGATGTCGTTAGGAAACACGCACAACGTTTCCACCCGTACCGAGGATCGAACCAAGAACCTCATTGTGTGAGCTGATTGCGCTACCAGTAAGCATAATACATTTATGTAATGCAAAATATTACTTGTAAATAGAGATTTAAAGTACCAAAATAGCACCTTTACACACCATCAACACTAATAACGTTCTTCCAAAATATACTCTAGTGTTGAAATTTTTAAGTTAATAAGAAGAGCCTTTCTAAAGTTTTCTCATAGAAACTAATTCAGAAATTGTCTATTTAAAATTGAAAAGACTGATCCTGCACTTGTCAATAGTTCAACGAATTTTCTCCCAGTAAGAGTTAATTTACTAGGGCTGAGAAATTAAACGCTATAAAATAGCTAGTTTTCATTGTTTCTCTTTTCTTTTTGCAGTTACACTCTTTATAAATTTTCTACAGTTATCTAAGAAAAAGTCTATGAATCTATATTTTTAAGTGAGTCTAATTTGATAAGTATCTATAAAAAAATTGGCAAATAGCACATACAAAGACCAAAATAAATAGCAAATATTTCTTATTTTTCAAATTAGGTCTTACGCAGGCCACTAACTCCAACCTTTTTTTTCCTTAAAAATCCAACAGGCTTCAAAATTTGCCTACACACAAAATAGACATCATAAGTATTATCCTGGCTGTAAGATACATCAGCCATCGAATATTAAGGCCATTACGAAAAAGTAAACTAATACCTTTAACAAGATTAAACGGGAATCAAGATTTCACAATATTTTTCTTATAAAATTAGTAAGTGTACTCCCACACATCTTAAGTTTACTCGCCATCGTCGTCGAATTAGAAGTCAACATTTTTGAACGTTGAAGCTGCTGCGTCGTAAAGAGATTTAAGAGTTATGAGAGCCACTTCAGCATGATGGGAAAGGGTCTTTCAACTTATTTTCCATAAAGCCGATGCGCATATCCGATTGCTCTTAGAACCTTGTCTTCAGTACCATACCTCAACGTTCAAAAGTTAAGGCAGAATGAGGCCTTGTCGTGTTATAAGCCAACTATAAACGAAAGGCTAGAGGTAAGAATGAAAACCAAAAAAAAAATCTATCAACTGTTGAAAAGGTTACCCTTCGGGGATACATAAAAAGTCACAATAAGTAGCTTTATTTTTGCTATCTTGCTCTACTAACCCTCCGGATTATTAAACCGAATATAATCCTCTTATTTTTCTTCTTCTAGTACACGCATGGCTCAGAGGCTCCTGCCTCATCTCAATATGTTAATACAAGATTCATATTGCGTTTAATATTCAGCAAGGTTTGCTGAATAGTAACAAATTTTATTCTTATTTTTCACTTCGATGACGTCCTTCTTGCAATTTTTCAAGAATGGCTCGTATATTTTTCCTTGTATATAGGCACGTGTTGCACCATATGAGGCTATGATCTTTGTATAGGTGAGTGGATAGTTTTGATATACATATGTAGGTTTTAAACCCCTAGAGAATGTTCAGCCTCGGAAAGCATAGGTAATAAGGTTGTATCCGTGAAGGGTAGTTCCAATTTCGTCGATAAAGAGCCCTTCACCATCAATAAACGCACCCCGTTAAAGAGATGTAAAGGGGAGAAAAGAAACTCCTGGTCCGTGGGCCATGTGTGGGTTTAATGATATTGAAGCGGGTAGGAAGGGTTGTGGCAGGGGAGCGATCTCTGGGAGTGGAAGGCATCAGAGGTAATGTCATAACACGATGTTGACATTGTAGATTAGGGGAAGGGATCACTTCCGTGAGGTAAGGGTGAAGCAGGTAAAAAAAAAAAAAAACTCAGTTTGGAGAGTCAGTGCTTGTGAAGTATAGCAAGGATCGTGAATGAGAAGGCTGGGACGGGGAGAGAGAGAGAGATGACCCAAATTACGTATTATAATATAACAGTGAGTGTATATTAGATTAATAGTCGGTGGAAAAAAGAAGCCCGTTTTTCAGTAGCAAAGATTTGGTAAGAATGATTAGATAATGTTCTAAAATTTTTAACGGAAGGTTATTTTTATATTTCGAATCTAATGATGATTTGTCTGCATAAACGACATGATTTTAGAAGCTATGCAAATTTGTTTCAGATCATTAATAGGTTGCTCTGTGTGTCTTTTTATTCATTTATGTTTTGTCTCACCGTTATAATAGACCATAAATAATCAGTACATGAAAGTGAAAAAAAAAACTAATCCCCACAGCAAATATGAAATAGATGGTAGGGAAACTTACAGTCTTAGTTAATGTTGTCTACCAGTTCTTTACTTGTTGATCGTTCCTGGGGCCATAACCTTTGACGACTGATCCCGTACCAGACCTCCTGGTTTAGGGCTTTTTAATCAATCTATTATTGCTAGCACGAACTCCAACAAAAGTACTTCAATCCAACTCATCAGGAACTGACTATAGAAATTTGTATACATCATAAAATCAGGAATCCATTAATTATTATCCCCGACGGGGAACTTTTAAGTGGTTGCTTGATTTTTTCTTCAACTCAGCACGAGGTTTCTTACTTTTTCAACGCCAGTGTACATATGCCCAATGACCATGACTGTGGAACACACAGGAATGGTCATTGGGAATGGTTTTGATAATTTGTTTGGCTTCAAATGTTCGAGAGAGATCCATTACGTACAGTGTTTATGGCAAATTTATCAATATACTAAATAAGGGGGGGAAAAAGTGGAATCTTGGAAGTCCATGCGATAACAGCGTCTTTTCTCATCAGTTTAAACTTTTTAGCCTAAGTTTTTTTCAGTGAACAAGGATCGCGTTCTTATTAGGATGCTTATATCCCAATTTGCCAGTTTTATTAAATAAATTGTGATATTAGCTTTTGCTCAGTAACGATAGAATGCCTAGTCTCATCGGCTTCAAAATATTAATAGCAACTTTTCAACGGATTTAAGATTGAGGTGTTGGTTTATTCTAGGATACTGACCTCTCAGAAGTAACAAGATAATGCCTCTTTAGTCTCAAAACTGATGTTTCATAGTGGAGGGCTTGAATTAGCTTTGGGTTGTATTTATCGTAATTTGTTATTTTTATTGAAAAAAATATAATTTAGTTTTCATCTCAGGGTTTATTACTTCCTTCTCGATTCGCTTAAATCTTAAATGTTATTAATTTGCTGCATAAAAGCCTACGTGGCACTCAACGTCATCGAAACCCTATGCATTGAGGGACAATGAGCTGAAGTTATACAATAAGGGAATATTTTTCGCATCGAACGAAATTCGTCTAATTCCTCTCATACTTCAGAAGATGTTAAAAAGTTCTTACCTTCTTTTTCTAAGTTCGTTATTTTCACTAATTTGCAAGATTTTTAGTCTTTCTATCACGCTATTTACCTCCAGCCATGAAATGCTAAGACGAAAATATCAATGTATTTTATGCGAGTGCTAACTGCCGACTTACTTGACGCTGGGCGAGCACCCTACACCTGCAGTTTTTTAAAATGGTAACTTAGTTTAATAATTACACCGTAAGTAGGAATACGATGCTTATAAAACATCTGGTAAAATACATTTTAAGACTCAGGACAGTTTCCACTATTATTTTCCTGGATAACCGTCCACAATGGCTGACGGGAAACGACTCGTAAAATGTACTAGTTGTTCAAAAGGCAGCGAAAGTTCTGCGGCAGAGCATTTTCTCAAGACTGACTTAATCCTGCTCTGAGACAAAAGTCCCAAGACAACAGAAGTGTGAAGTTTCCAAGGAGTTTACAAGGTCTCCTGTGAAAGTTTGATGCCAGCTACATTGTAAAGTTGGATAGGAAAGAGAAAGTTGAGAACCGTGTTATTTCTTTGAGGCTCTGACATAAACTAGATGTGCATTGGTCGCTGCGTGATCCGAGGAAGGTATCCCCTTACTCACAAAAGTAATAATACTGACCAGTCATAAAATTCTAAGGCAGCATAATATAAAAATATGAATGCATGTATTTGCGCTCGTGTGCATGCTTATGTACGCTAGTTTGTATGTATGTTTGCGTGTATGGATGTGTATTTGCATATGTGCACGTGTGCTTTGTTTGTGTAGGCATATGCATGTTTGTGCGATTATATATGCGAGGCCTGGTGATGGACCGGGTCGTGGGGGCTTCGACCCCCGGAACACCCTCCAGGTATACTCCAGGTATGTGCCTTTGAATATGTACATAAGCATACAGGTTCATATCTGTATTTGTGAATGTATCAGTGTACATTTGTATATGTGTATAATAAAACGAGAATTGAGCTCAAACAATAACATTATGATAATGAGCGATACTTTGCGAGACGATTACCGTTGAGCTGAGAGACTATTAAATATAAGAAACGTTGAGCGGCTGTCACAAGAATACAAGGATTGGAGACTGTAGGATATGGTAAGGAGGGGAAGGAAGTAGGAAGATTAGGGAAGGAGAGACAGATGTTGAACTAGGTGATGGGTAGATAGTAGGTGGAGGGAAAAACACCTTTCAACCATGATGTTTAAAGCTAAATTATGTTAAAGTATATCACATGTTCAGACATATGTTTATACATATCTATAACACAGAACTTATACATACAGATTTGTGCAGCTGAACTCATGTGTGATAGTGACTGGAAAGAGATATAAGTATACAACAGGTGCCAACGTTGCAACATATGCATAATGACAACATGCACATGCAGACAATCGTATCTGAACTCGAATATGCTAAATATTGTTTACATTATTTTGTTTTTGTCATTCATACTTTCAGGAGTATGAACTGGGTGACTCAGTCACAAATGTTTGAAATGTAGTTAGCGACAGATAAGACTTTTGTTTTTATTAGCTGTCAGATATTCTGATTGAAGAATTTATTTGGTGATAATGATGGTGTGATGGATGACATTTACTGGTCTGGTGTCCCTGCCTCAAAGTATGAACGATCAATGCCGATATGAATTTCTAAATTTTTGACGTTGAATGGAGGTGTTTCCAAATTATATTAATTGATCTTCAGGCAATCTGAGAATCGCATGTAGAGGCTAGACAATTTTATATATGTAGCGTGTAACTAGTTTTTGGAGTCATCATCATCTGGGTCCAATGAGAAAGAATCTTTGATTATATAGTCAATGTATACAAATGGTGGATCTTCCGAGTTAGGTATGTACAGGTCCGTTATATTGCAAGGTTGCCTTTTCTTAAGCTTATCCAGACGAATATTATTGACATCATGAATCCTGTGTAGATCCTCCATCCTTGTTCTGTTCGTAAGGAGACACCCGAGGCGGAGCTGAGACTTATTATGGACCCTTAGCAGTTTTGGCATGTTAGTTTTATTTAAGATTGAACGGTACTGACGATTCGAGTTGAAGACGTATTAACATTTTATACTTTTATACAGGTGCTTCATAGTACGACGCGGAGGTTGGTAGAAGCGCTACAGTTGATGAATATATGACTTGGCTAAGTTTGAGTTCTATGTAATAAAGTTAGTTGAAAATGAAAGTTTACCTGTTTCATAGCAACAGACATTCTACCTACCATAATTTCTAAGTTATCTTCAATGGTGGTTGCTAAACATTCTGTTGTTCTAATGTAAATTTTAACTGGCTTTGATTTTGTCCTCCATTTTCTCTTGCATGCTGCAGTTTGATGCTGTGGTTCATTTAATTTTATGTATTTCTCGTTCAGGTATACTGCTGCGGTTATCCCCGATGGAGGACATCAAACGAGCATCATCTGCAAAATGTGTTATGATCGTTTCTTAGAAACTGGTTGAGGGAGGTCGTTCATATAGATGTCGAAGAGAACTGATCTACTGCATGTGCCCTGGGGTACTCCTGCCTTTGGTAGTAACTTATTCGTTGATTTAGAATCGAGTACTTGAGCGACTTGCTTATCAGACAGAAAGATATGTATTATAAGCAGCAAGACCCAGTTACGGAAGGGTAAACTCGGAAGTTAATATGAGAGTTCATCGTGACGGAGACTATCAAATGTTTTGTGAACATCCATCGTTGCTGCCAGTTCCATTTGACAATGATTTCCTTAACTGTATACTGTATCTAGAAATGATGACAATGACATGATTTAAGGACCACTGACTACGAAACCCAAATTGTTTTTCTGTGAACAAATGGTGAAATTCCATACACGAGTTGATTCTATTTTCAAGTGTATCTTCTCCAAGATTTTGCCAGTGAAGTCCAAAAGGAAGAGTGAGTGATAGTTCTGTGGACAGTTTATCATTTTGTGGTTCAAAAAATAAGATAATTTTGGCTGATTCAAGCATTGTAGGGAAGTAGGCCGATGATAGGATGGCAGTGTAAATATTAAAGATAGAAAGGTAGTTTACAGGCGGGGTCTAGTAAGAGGATGGTCTTCGGTAACATTTTTATGAGACTGAATAATGAAACTCACAAATTATTTTCCTATGAAAGATTATATTGTAAACAAGTGGGCTGTGAAAAAAATAATGTTTAATTTCAATAAAATATATGGTATTTTTGTTGCAGATTATAATTAAAATATACTAAGCGGTCGAAGGAAATCACGAAAGAAAATTACTCTGTACAGATCTGAAGTGTTTCAAAGATCTTCATAATTTTCCAGTTACGTAACACTATTTCTTATTGTCAAAAACCATGAAGTACTGAACTTAAAAAATTATTAAAAAATTAGCAAGTTAAGGCCGCACAGTCAATCAGAACTAAATCTTCTTTTAGGCATGATTCACTGACGTTGAATGTTTGAAGGCGACAGGAAGAGGCGTTCTCCAGTTAGGGAATGAAAATCATTAAAATAATTGTTTAATTGAAATTGGCAAACACTGCGCTAAAAGTTTAAAACTTATTAAAAGATGTTTTGCGTTTTCACACGGAAGCCAAAACCCAGAATAGTCTACCGATTATATATATCATTAATCGGAGGGTATCTGAAAATTCCAATTGTATAAACATTTCTCTAGCTTCGCTCACCAGCTTTGAAAATCTAAAGCCGAGCAAATGTGGCGTGTGTGAGTAAATACAGTGTATACGGACGTTTGTGTTCATGTGAATGTAATCTATATGTGGTTGTAAGCGTCGAGTCGCAGCTTCTGGCCCCGCCTCTTCGCTTGTGTATGTGTTTATGTATACGTGTGTCCTGTGTATTAAGATAATCACTCCAAGATACTTGGTGAACGCTTTTTGTATAATTCTGCTACTTAAAAATATGTTTCAGAATATTTAAAAAAGTGTTATAAGTACCTAAGGAACTGTATTTCATTTATATCTACGAAACCAACAGACTTACCGTGTGATAAATGGTTTTGAAAACCGACAAGTTGAAGATTGAGACACTTATGCAACATATGGGAATCTTTATTAAGGAAACGTTTCGCCACACAGTGGCTTCTTCAGTCCAATACAAAGAGAAAGGTGTAAGGAGAGGAGGAGTTTGAGGTACCCGGTCCCTCGGCCTGGAGTCGATGTGTTCAGTCCATCAATCTTGTAGAAAGTACAGCATAGGGCCGTAGAAGTGGCTTATATACTGTAGTCAGGTGAGGCGAAGCAGGAGGATGGACAAGTATGGATGGTACCACTATGACCCCGCCTCCTCCTGCTTCGCCTCACCTGACTACAGTATATAAGCCACTTCTACGGCCCTATGCTGTACTTTCTACAAGATTGATGGACTGAGACATTCAAATAAAGCATAGTCACAATATTTAACAGAAAAAAATGTCAATCTATATAAAAAATACAATTTGCAAAATGACACACACTCCAGTACCAGCTTCAACTTTCATCTACGTAAAACACCCTGAAATTTAAAGTTTGAAGCAGACCAGAATAGCCTTTTTCAAGATAAAGTATGAAAACCAACACTTGGAACGGTCTCTGTAATATTGTCCAGAGGGAGGGGGAGGGGGGGTGTTGATTCGCAGGAACTCGTCCGGCCCTGGTCTTTGCCAGATGGTGACCCGGCTCTGGTTCCCTGGCGTGGGAGTGAGAGACCTAAGTCTCCCATGGGAGGAGGTACAAGTACCTCCTCATCGTTGGGACCAATGGTCCCCAGGCCTAGCCACATTCCCCGCCCACACTGGGCTCGTAGGGAGAAGCTAGGCGCCTCTGGTCTGCCATCTTCCCTAACCCAGAGGAGCTAATGGGAATGGCAGTCTTGGGAGCTGCAGATGATAGCAAGCTCCAGCTTTGGCACCTACCCTGCCCTAAAAGGGCTGGGCATGGTGACCCTCCTCTGTCCAGAGGGCGCCTGCAAAAGTCAAGAGTTGCAGGATCTTATACATTGTTACAGTACCTAGCATTGAAAATATGATCAGCTAATAAAGTACTCCTTGGGGTTAGGGATCTCTATGAGACAAATGAAGCTTAAGCTTCAGGGCCCCTAATTCTGGAGGGGCCCCAGAAGCCACTTTAGGTAACATTACTTAAAATTTTTGGGTCTACTGTATGAGAAGCGTTTTTTAAACAAAATAACACAGTGTAATTCAGTACAAAATAATAGATAAAATAAAAATTACAAGCTTACCAAAGTATAATATAGGTTAGTCAAGGTGACACCATGACAGTCCAAGCTTCAGAGACCCAAAAATATAGGTGCCCACTGTTTGGGGTAACCTCGCTTCTCATAATAATGATGGCGAGGTTGTCTTGATCCATTGCTTTTCAGGAATGATGTGATGTAGGGGAGAAACTGTTTTAGGAATTGCAGCTACCTTTCCTTTCCTCGGATCAAACTTGTTTGCCTTCCATTCTTCAGAAGCTGTAATAGATCTACTGGTTTAGTCCGTCACTGAGCATATATAATATTTATCAATGGAATAAGAGATACCCTCCAGTTCCTAAGCTCAAACTTGTTTACTCTCAACCTCACCCATCCCTTCTATTATACAACCATTGAATGATGTGCATTGTTTTATTGCATCCTAAGTATATAATAATTATAATAATTATAATAATTATAATAATTATTATAATTATTATAATTTATAATTTATAATTTTATAATTTTATAATTTTATAATTTTAGAATACTTATTTTAGAATACTTATTTTAGAATACTTATTTTAGAATACTTATTTTAGAATACTTATTTTAGAATACTTATTTTAGAATACTTATTTTAGAATACTTATTTTAGAATACTTATTTTAGAATACTTATTTTAGAATACTTATTTTAGAATACTTATTTTAGAATACATTATTTTAGAATACTTATTTTAGAATACTTATTTTAGAATACTTATTTTAGAATACTTATTTTAGAATACTTATTTTAGAATACTTATTTTAGAATACTTATTTTAGAATACTTATTTTAGAATAATTATTTTAGAATAATTATTTTAGAATAATTATTTTAGAATAATTATTTTAGAATAATTTTAGAATAATTTTAGAATAATTTTAGAATAATTTTATAATAATTTTATAATAATTATTTTATAATAATTATTTTATAATAATTTTATAATAATTATTTTATAATAATTTTATAAATATTATTATTAGTAAATTTACAAAAAATGAGAACGAGTTAAATTACATCGAGATGAAATCTTCGGTTAAAGTCTCCAAGGTGCGGGAAGAGAAGTACCATAAAAAAAGTTTGGCCCAACTTTTAACAACACATCAACTTCTACTCAAGTTAATATCAACACTGGAGGATGTAACTATGTAGATTTAGAGGCATTCTGTTCTCAAGTTTTCACACTGGAACGAGCTGTAATCTTAGTAGCTGAATGAGTTGAGAAAATATCTAGATGATCATTCAAAGCGACTCAAGAACAAATTCTTGACACCTCTCCAAGCCTAAACGCTTAAATTTAGCCATTAAACTTGGGGAGATGTGGTCCTACACACACACACACACACACGAATAAAACATAGCATTCGAAATACATTTTGTTGTAATACTGTTTCATGGGGAGGCGCCAAACCTAAAAAAAAAAATGTAATACAGTGCCTAGGTAATGGGAAGTAATGAAGAATGATCCGATGAAATGAAGGGTGGTTCCCTTGAAGGGTTTTGTAAAGACTTTATTTTCAGTGCACTCTGAGAGTTGAATATTATCCAGTAAGGACTTTCCAGCTGAGTGTAAGATTTCTACATATTATGTTCCTTGCTTCCTTTAGTACTGTCAAATGGCAGCAAGAAATGTGTCGGCATTTACTCTAAAGGAAAGTTTTCAGAGTCCTACTCGCTTGAATAAAATTGAAAAAACTGATTATTTAAATTTTCAAATTCCTTTAAATATCAAAATGGATGTTAAATCTTTGTAAACAAAAGTGCCTTGATATTTAAACAATGGAATGGAAGCTACTCATGTTTTTGTATTTTATTTTTTGTCTAAAATAAGATTATATAAATATATTTTAAATGAGAGAACCTGAGGTTCCAATATCTCAAACAGAAAAACGAGATAAGAAAAAGACTTATCTTGAAGAAAAAGTGGTGTAATTTATTGGACTTTGGATTTGGAAAAGAAGCGAAAAGTGATGACTGTGGAATTTCAGTTTCCCCGTGTACGGGCAGATGAGGCAGAAGGAAAGATAAGCAGTCACAGCACATAAGACAAACTGAAATGCGTGTATTCCATAAAATTCTCAGTTGTGTTGTTCGGATCAGAGTGCGAATGTATCAGTTGGTGTCGTTAGTTTACTTGCCAGGTTAAAAAAAAAAAAACTGATGTGGATCTTTGTCATAAGATGACCCGTTAGGTGGTGCAGGCACTGTCGTGGTTGCGGGCGAAGACGGTGTGTCTAGGAACTTGTGAAAATTGGTTAATCGGATACAAAAACTATGAGGTGATTTTTTTGCGTTTATCTGCGCAAAATGTAGCTCCGGTTAGCCTGTCGATGCTTAACCAGTTACTGGGGCATCAACTGAGTTAAGGCAGTGTCATGGAACTCTGCTATTTCCTAACATATAAAACCCCTCCCACATAGCTGCTGATCCTGTGATGGGCCACAGCAGCGTCGACAGCTGGCTTATCAGTGTGGGGTTCAGTGAAGTGACTGACGAAAAATATATCAGTAGGATTCCTAATAGCCAGAGCAACTACAATGTATACATACAGACAGAAGAGCAGAGACTGTTGGTTTCACACTTATGAATCTAAGCAAGATATAGTTGATAAAATTCTTGTACATTCGATGGTGTATAACCTATGGTCTTGAGTGGGTGAGGCCACTTAAATGACCTCGGTTCTCTTAATATAATTTGGTACTTTTGAAAATAATGTGAAATTCTCATTTCAAGAAGGTTTCTCATTAGCCGACTTGAGCACTTTGGCATTCCCTGTTGCAGGCTGATGCCCAGCGAGAATTAATCAGTTTTCAGTAGAAGCTGCTAGTATTGTGAATGCTGGGTCCTGATAGGGGGGATGGAGCTGTGAGGAACGTCAGGGAGCCACATGGAGAACCAATTAAACTGTCACACGAGTTGGCTGGAAGAGCCACGCCTGTCCCTCCGGTTTCGACAGATCATTTGTTGTTTTGTGATCTCAGAATTGCTACCGTGTTGCCAGTACTGTATTTCCTAATGTGCCATTATACCTCTCCGGCAATCTTGTTCAGTAAAAGACACATTTCTATACCGTATTATTATTGGTAAATGCTAAACCCGTATGAGTCATATAGCACCTGCGGAAATGACGGCTAGGAAAAAGAATATACTAAAGTTTAATCTGAGGAAGAAGAGGGTACATCCAGATTTTTGGATCAAGATCCTCAACCGCATTTAAACAAACCATTCAATGTTTTTTTTTTCCATTCGATAGATGTAACATTTTTACAGTTATAAATATATTAAAATATACCGCGGAATAACATCGTATTTTACCCTGAATATCAGCATTTGAGAATTTGAGGAGCTGGTCTTGATTGTGTAAGTGTTCTGTAACAATTGTACACACATCAGCTGAGGAAGTGAATTACGGTCAGCGATGTAGTACTCTTTTTGACTTTCCTTACGCTAGTGCCTTTGTGCTTGGTTGCAAAAATATCTGTGTACATTAGCAGTTTCATGAACTATACCACCTGATACTAGAAGTACAGCGATTAGTAGTTGGTATGGTGTTTATAATACCTGCTCACACTAATCAGTATATAACTGATGATACCAGTAGAGCTTGTGTATTTGCTAACATTGGTGTCTGTATAATTACTGGTGCCCATTCTTGAATACCTAGATGGCAATTGAGCCTGTATAATTGTTGCCTCTAGTGCTTGTATACCTGCTGACAATGGAGCCAATATTAGTGTTTGTACCAATGGTGCTTGCATGTCTGCTGACAATGGTCCCTGCATTTCTGTTAATCCTCATGTCCATTCTGTTGTTGACGCTGGTGCTTGCATTATTTAGGGAATTCTTGCTTTTATAAATGCTGGTACTGGTGCGTGCTTAACCGTTTTCACTACTCGAGTTCTTGCATTTCTAGTAAAATTGGAACTTGTATTAGTATTGGTATTAGTGATTGTAAGCCTGTTGAAATTGGAGTCTGTATAATTTAGTGGTGGTAAACCTGCAGTTTGCGGAACCTGCACAAATTTTAGTCTTTGTAAACAAAATTTGCTTAATAGTAGTAAACGGATGTTTCTCCCTTTCTCATATTATATAATATATAGGATGGGGTCCACCTCTTGTGCAAATTATATATACGTATATATAATGTCGTGTTGAATAGGTAAAACTAACGATTTTGGCTTAAATAATTTAGCAACGCTCTTCTTGCCGAATAAGGCAAACGAAAATTTGTGTATTCAATAATTTCGCAAAACTCATTCTGAACCTAACGAAAAAAATATATTTCACTGTGTTTGTTTATTATTAAATTATTGTAAACTTATCTAAAATATATTAAGTTGGATTAGACTAAATTAAATTGCGCTTGTTATAATAAGGTTAGGTAAGTTTTCTAAGGTTCATTTCGTACAAAATTATTAATTTTTGCATTAACATAAATGATTTTTTTTATCTTTAAACGTACAAGAGAAAATTTCAGAAAGGTCTTAATTTTAAATGAGTTCTTGCTAATTGACCAGTTTTACCTATTCGGCACGACATTATACACACACAATCACAGGGAGAGTTGAATAATAGCTCTAGGTCTTTGATGTTGCAATCAACACAGGAGCTTGCAATGTTGCAGAGATGAGTAGAAAGTCTAAACCGATTAGTTCAGGGGGATGATTCTAGCTCGAATGAGTTAGAATTTTAAGTAAATTCAATTAAAGCAATTTTAATTAGAGAAAATGATAGGCTTAAATTCTCTTATGTGAGTAAATCCGTCAATGTTTCCAGGCATTATCGACCATCTGTTGGGTCATAAACAAGGCAACATAAATCTTTATCGACAATTACAAGAAAAAGAACTATAAAGTAACACTCAGGAAAATAATAAGAGTGAATTAGAAAAGCAGTTTACTCCATTTGTTTGTCAACTTACATGTTCTTGAGGCACAACAAAAGAGAGAAAGCTTTCTTGAATATTTGGAAGAAACTATGTACACTTTTGATAATTTATTGAGGAAAACAGAATATCAGTAGAAGCTATAAAAGTTGAGGTGCAACGTAATTCGCTTTACCGAGAATAATATTTTTTGTATTTGCAAACAATTATTTTAAAACACTCAATACAATAGTGATCTTACTTCTTTTAGTTTATGCTTTGTGCAGTTGGTTAGCTTGTAGTGTGATATGCTGGGTACAGTACTGAGTCACTAGTATATATTTAAATACACCAAGTGCAGGGGTGAGGTAATTAACTTTTGATTCAGTTCACTGGGTGCAGTAGTTAGCTGAGTAGCGTGTGGTTTAGTATCCATTGTATAGTAGTGAGTTGACTGAAATATAGTTTAATATACTGAGTGTTAGAATGAGTTGACTAAGATGCGAGTTAATTCACTGGGTTCTGTAGTGAGTTAACTTTGCTTGTGGTTTAATGCGCTGCGTGCAAAATTGAGTCGCTTGTTTGATACGCTATGTTGAGGTAATGTCCTGACTAAATTTTGGTTAACTAGGAATTCCATTCTGTGCAGTATTAATCCTTTATGTTTTACAGAGTTTCAAGATGCACAGAAAAGGATTTGTTAAGTTATACCATGAATTAAGGAAAGATGCTAGACTTCACCTTACGAAACAGACAAAGCAAATGCGATAGTAATTATGGGTATCTGACCAATCAAAATATTCATATAGGTGATTTCTCGAGCAGAAACCTCTCTCTCTGTTCATTTTCTGTGTAACTGGACTTTCAGTTGTCGTTTATCCCAAACTTACATGGTGTTTGATCATTTCCTCTTCTGGAGTCAGCGGGATTGTTCCCTCTGGTTGGCCCTCTAAGGCAGAAGCTGGAGGCTGTGAACCGGCAATTCTCTGAGTCTCTACCAAGGTTCTTTTGTCACCTTGGGAATCAAAATGTTGTCTAAAGTTTCCTCTCATTATTGCAAGCTAGCTGTAAATTGTTCCAACCTCGGTATTGTAACTTTTATTCTTTTTGTAATTGTGTCATTCCTTCAACTTGGTCTTCCTTGGCCAGTCAGTAAGACCAGAGATAAGTCGTTCCTACTCCCTGGAGGTACATGAAAGAAATAGGTGCTAAGACTTTATAGAGAGACTTCAGAACTAGGGCCCACTGGAGGGTGAAGAGTTAAGTTTTGTGTTTCCCTGGAGTTGAGCAAAGTGCAAGTGGTAAGTAGAAACTTAAGCGAAACAAAGTTGCTTTTCGTTTTGATAAATGCTTGATCACATATCCATTTTCTTCCGTCTATTGATAACTAAGAAGGGGTGGTAATCATATTAAGATTTGGTTAATTATTGCATTCCTGCTATGGTGGAATTGGCATGTTGATACTGACATGTTGCAGGTAAATACGTCTTGATCAGAACATACGTTTAATTTACTTACATTCCTGCAAGGTTATTATTACCTTTACTCTTTTTACTATTTATATATATATATATATATATATATATATATATATATATATATATATATATATATATATATATATATATATATATATATATATATATTTTTCTTTAATGTTCGGGGGCAGTGTTAACCCAAAAGAGGCCATGAAAGGGAAATAGCAAACAAACCAGGTTTGATTAAAGGATGGGCAAGGAACTCCAATTTATTGGATCAAGATTATTTCAACAGAATTAAATCACCTCCCTCAAAAGGTACTGCTTAAGTTCTCTTTAAGATAATACAATTTAATCTCCTTAAGAACGAAACTACTGACTCTCTGAGAGTGCGATAAAGCAGTGTGAGAGGACAATGCGAGACAGACTAGGACGTGTGAGTCTAGGCTGTGTAAGAGTGAGACTGGGTTGTGTGAGATTAATATCAGGCTGTCAGAGTGAGACTGGGTTGTGTGAGATTGATATCAGGCCGTCAGAGTGAGACTGCAGAAGGTGGCCAGATTATTGAGCCACACCAGAAAAATCGAATACTGGTCATTTTTATTGCATATTACATTGACTTTCCTTCAAAAATGTTGGATGAATGATACAATTATGATAGAACCCAGTTTAACGTATTGAATATATATTCCACACATTTAAAATTGATTTGGTCCACCTTTAGCCTTAATTAAGAGGGGCGATGGGTTGACGAATGCTTTGAATGCAGATACCACAGTGGGTTTGCACCTCGTCAAAGTTCCATATCCGGGTTAGTTTTTCATCAGTTGTTTTTTGGTTGTGAGGCTCTACTTTCATTTTTCTTTTAACTATTTCCCATGAATTATCTACTGGATTCATATCTGGTGAATTACCTTCCCAGTCAAGAAGCAGAATATTTTGTGAATCCTGACATGTTTATCAATTTTTTTCTGATGCATGGTGCACCATCCTGCATAAAATGGAATGATTCTTCACCTTGAAGCAAGTCACATATCTAGGGAATGAGTACTTTCTAAAACAATTCTACAGTGGAACCTTGGTTTTCATTTGCCCTGGTTTTCGTCGAATTCGGTTTTCGACGATTTTTTTTGGTCACAATATTGTCCCAGTTTTTTTTTGGTCACCTTGGTTTTCGTCAGCCATACTGAACTAATACGTAATAATAATCACTCTTGGGCACATTAAATGTCTTATTTTACATTAACATAGACATTTTCATTAATCCATCTATGATATTTTCTTCAGAATTTGCCTGGTGGCAAAAGCTCTCGCTTCACACGGTGAGGGTCCGGGTTCGATTCCCGGCGAAGGGGTGGAAACATTGGACGTGTTTCCTTACACCGGTTGTCCATGTTCACCCATCAGTAAAATGGGTACCTGGGTGTAAGTCGCCTGGTGTGGGTCGCATCCTGGGACCAAACTGAGTCATTGACCTAATTTGCCCGAAATGCTCTGCATAACAAGGGGCTTTCTATATAGTAGTATGTCACTGATGTCAGCTAGGCCTGTATACCATGTACTTGTAGTAAATAAAGATATTATTATATTATTATTATAAACATGCAATGTTTATATGCTATGGAGGGGTGGTAGTCGGGTGGAGGGAAAACATTACGTTTTCTCTGGTCCAGCACCAGAGAAAATGTGTATGAATCTGCGTTGGCCCAGCCACCCCCCTTAATACATAACGCTTATGTTTACAATTCTCGACATGAATTATTCATTACTTCTCCCTTTGTTTATGATGGATCTAAAGGTAGTTGTTAGAAACGATTAAACTCGATGAACATGGTATGTCGATAGAAATAATATGGCTCTGGGCCGCATTAAATATCGCCTGTTGTGGAATCTATTGTGGCTTTGGAAAGTCTATGGGATTGGATGCGAGTGGCCAGTATGTGGAAGAGTTGGTGGACGACCACTGAAGAGCTGCAACACCTTCAACTGGAACAGCAACAGATCGCAGCAAAGGAAATTGTTTCAGCAGAAGAAGAGAGAGGGGAGTGTGTGCCTTCTTCAGCAATTAAGGACATTTGTGCAAAGTGGAGTGAGGTGCAAAGTTTTGTGTAGAAATATCACCCTTACAAAGCTGTTGCAAGCCGTGTCTGCAACATGTTCAGTGACAATGCCATGTCCCATTTTAGGCAAAACTATAGTTATTCTCTATAAAATATATTTTTTTTTGTTAATATTTTTGGGTGTCTGGAACAGATTAATTGGATTTACATTATTTATGGGAAATATTGGTTTAGTTTTCGTCAAATCTGGTTTTCGACAGACTCTCTGGAATGAATTAAAAACGAAAGCCGAGGTTCCACTGTATATCGATTCCGTCGAATGGTATCTTCAACAATGTACAGCCTACCTTAACCTGTACGACTAATTACGGACAACAGCATCATAGATGTTGGATGCTTGAAGGTGCTCAAGAGACATTCAGGCTGGAATTCCTAAGTAACACGTCTTCTTACGAACTGGGATTTGTCACACATTACTTGAAACACCGAGAGTCCAGAGAAAATATATGGAGAATAAATTAAATTGTTGGTAAAAGGAAGAATTGCAAAAGGTTCAATAATTAGATGTAGAGGTAGGCTGCAATATGCTGAAATAGGTGAGCATGTAAAACATCCTAACTCCATAAGGGTGGCAAATTGTAAAGATGTGCCTTAAATCATGTGTAATATGTCGAGTTGATGCCATAACCTTTATGTACCCTGGGCCTCAGCCATCACCAAGGGAATGTGTACAATTATTAAGGCCATTTGATTTAAAGAGTGTTGAGTAAAGTGGTCCAATTACCTTAAGTGGAAATCTAGATGGTGTTCCCATGAAAGTGTGTGTGTGTTTATTCACCTGTACTGCTACCTGGGATGTACATTTAGAAGTGGCCCAGGACTTGTCTGCTAAGCAGTTTATACAAATGTTTCGAAAATATGCAGGTAGATCCTGCCCAAGAGTAATTATTTCCAATAATGTCTTAGTTCTATAGCGGGTGCACAGAATTTAATGGAGTTACAAGAAAGTGAAGATTATAATAATGCAGAATCATTATGGAATAAATTTAATGTGTTAAATATGGTGATTAATCATTGTGGTGCCAAAAATACCTCACTCGCCATGGTGCGTCAGCTGTGAAGAAGCAGAACATTCAACCTGGTGATATTGTATTGAGACAGAACAACATCGAACATTGTAGCCACTGGGAAAGGTATTAACATTATACCCAGACTCACAAGGTGTTGTCGTAGTCACGAAAGTTTACGTACTATTAATAAATTAACTACTTTAGAATTAAATGGTGTACAACAAATGAAAAGTTACGATCTAGGAAAGAGACACGATGAGTGTAACTGAAGACAGTGCTAACCAAGAAATTCAAGATGAAATATTAAGGCCTAATAGAACAAAGGCTTAAGCTCGAGATGGTTGAAATCGACTCATAGGAGTAATTTAAGTCATCTACACCGACCTCCGTCAGGCCGCAATGTGAAAAATTGATAATTTTCTTGTGATTTGCAAGTTAATTGATAAGAAAGTAATGTTTATCTAAAAATGAAGGTGTGTATCTTGAATGCGACTTTTACAAGGCGTTAAGTCATATGAGAACCTATATTCCCTTCAGTTTCCTTATTTGTTGTAATCAGTTAAATTAAATAAAATGTAATCAGTGTAATTTAAATAAAATTAATATTATAATAAGCAAAATGTACAACACACCTGGAAATTTCAACGAATTTAATAAATATGTGTAAAATATAAATGTTTAGTGACGGGGGAAGCCGAGAATGTGGCATAATGTGAATATTGTACTAATAAGTATTGTACCTGGTGTGGGTTGAAGTTTGGAGAGTCACTTTACCCCCACTCCTGATTAGGTAATGTGATCTACCAGGAGTATTTCTGTTCGTTGTTCTTTATTTTTATGGTTACCAGTAATGACTAAGAATGCACACCACTCATTTTTTAGCTAAAATACGTAGATTTTCAAACTTTTCAATAGAATTTCTACTGCAATTGAAATTTATGGGAAAAGTTAGCAAAATTTTATGATTTTCTTTTAGGAAGCTTACTCAAAGGTGGATTTTATCTAAAAAAAAATAGTTTTTCAGAAAATCCTTAAAAATGCCTTAAATCGTCAAAAAATGCAATAAAATCAAGTTTTATAGCATTTTTGAATATATATTAATTATTTACATAGTTTTAAAAAATCCCATTAAAAATCTAAAAAAATCAATATTTTTAGAGAATATTTCATATTATATTAGAAAAATACATTAAACATTAAAAAGCTCAGAAAAATGTGCTAAAATCGTATTTTATTGCATATTTCGACGTTTTAGAGCGGTTTGAGTGCTTTTCTGGCAAAACTCATTTTTTAGCTAAAAATACTTAGATAATCACACATACTTAGATAATCATCGAAGCCGATAGAAATATTATTGGCCGAATCTTGTAATGAAGGGATATAGGAAGCAAAAGTGCGTCTGGAAGTGTACAGACATATTGCAATAATCAAAATAGTGCTAAGGAGAAAAAATAAGATACAGGGTTAACGGGATAAGGAATTGTATCACACGACAGGTAAAGTTATTGGCCAATATTAGTTGCGGTCATGTTAGGGAGGTGTTAGGTTATATCACCCATAGAATTGATGGTTGTCTTATATTGTTTTTTCTAATTAGTGTTTAATATGAAATTTATAGTAATAACAAATATACTCATGTCGAGTCTCATAGTTTGTTTTATGATTGTTATACATTCCACAACCTAATTTGCCAGAGTTTCTGGCTGTTTTTTTTATAAATAAATATTCAGGAGCCATGTTTCTAATCTAAGGTCCTGAAATGAGTTGGGGAGCTGAAACGGTGGGCAATAAAGGAGGGACATTGTGATCTAGTGTCTGTAAAGTCTCACGTGTCTCCGAGCTACATCAATATTAGTATAATCAAAGTTCTCCCCAGTTATATAAGTGGAATGTTAATTCAAGACTTTGTGATTGTGAAATTCACCCACATAATTTCTCAGTCTCTAATGTAAATTTTTGAAACAATTTGTATGAGGAGTTTTCGAATTAGAGGAAGAAACAAAGGAAAACCTTTAAGATAACCTCTTAAAGGTACCACTTCGAGAGCAGTTAATATGCCCTTAACGGGAATAATTATTTATTTGCTTAGCTGCTCTTATATTGCAACAATTGATATAATACGCTGGGAGTAATAGGAAATTAACTAGTTCGTAGAACTTACAATAAGTACAACGTTAACCTTTCCTGCTTTACAGAGCTGCAGGATGAACGTAAATAATGAAATACTCTTGCAGCATCATGCGTTGTGCCTCCTACTTGCCGTGTGAAGGGAGGGGGGGGGCTAGAGTTATAGCAGAATAGGGATACCTCCTCTTGGATCATGAAGCTTCCTAAATATATCCCTTTCTCCCCCTTTTTTCTTTCTTCATTTTTAATTAATATCTATTTTGTATGTCCCTAATTTTATAAATTGATCCATTTTGAAAATTAATGCATTTTCGATTGTACCAATTATGATTTCGTGTTAAACTGTTCTAGATCTGATAATTGTATGTAGGGAATTCGTTGTCAAACCAAAACAAACCTCACTTACCCTCAAAAACCTCTCGGTCCCTCCCTCTCTCTCTCAGCTTAGGTTGTACACTATGAAAAAAACCTCACTGGGCATCTCAGCTGATTACCAACGCCTGCTTGTACTATGGGAACTCCAGTAAATGTACATACATAATTTAGACATAACTTATAATCGTGTAACACGAGAACAAATAATTCAGATTAAACAGTTCAGAAAAAAAGACTATATTGACGGCAGTGCTGACAGAATTATCTAATCATTTTTTTTTTAACACCTCGGCCGTTTCCCACCAAAGCAGGGTGGCCCGAGAAAAAAAACAAAACTTTCATTATCATTCACTTCACTGTCTTGCCATAGGCGCACCTACACTGCAGTTATAAAACAGTAACATTAACCCCCCACCCCTTTCAGAGTGCAGATAAACAAGAAGGGTAGGGGGTGTTTAAACCAAATATTTACAGTGAAACATTTAAGTGAACAGTATTTAGATAAGGGAAAAGAGGTTTTTGTTGCATTTATGGGTTTGGGAAAGGCGTATGATAGGGTGGATAGAAGGGGCAATGTGGCAGATGCTGCAAATGTATGGAATAGGAGGTAGGTTACTAAAAGTAGTAAAAAATTTTTGTGAGGATAGTGAGGCTCAGGTTAAACTATGTAGAAGAGAGGGAAATTATTTCCCAGAAAAAGTAAGCCTTAGACAGGTATGTGTGATGTCACCATATTGGTTCAATAGATTTATAAATGGCGTTGTAAGAGAAATGAATGATCGATACTGGCAAGAGGCGTGAGGTTAAAAGATAAAGAATAACACAAAGTGGGAGCTGTCACAGTTGCTCTTTGCTGATGACACTGTGCTTTTGGGAAATTCTGGAGAGAAGTTGCAGTGGTTGGTAGACGAGTTTGGTAGGGTATTTAAAAGAAAATTAAAAGTGAATATAGGAAAGAGTAAGGTGATAAGGAAAAAAATAGGTAACGAAAGATTAGATATACTGGAGGAAGGGAATATGGAGGTGGTGAATGTATTCAGATATTTGGGAGTAGACGTGTCAGCAGATGGGTCTGTGAAAGATTATGTGAATCATAGAAATGATGAGAGGAAAAAGGTGAGTGGTGCACTGAGGAGTCTGTGGATACAAAGAACATTATCCATGAAAGCAAAGAGAGGAATGTATGGGTGTGAAGCATGGGTGGTGAATGTTGTAATAAAGAGAAGGCTGGAGGCAGTGGAGATGTGTCTGAGGGCAATGTGTGGTGTGAATATAATGCACAGAATCTGAAGTTTGGAAATTAGAAGGCGTGTTGCTACTAAAAGTATTATCCAGAAGGCTGAGGAGAGGTTGTTAAGGTAGTTCGGACATTTAGAGGGGATGGAATGACTTTTAGAGCCTATAAATCTTTAGTGGAATGAAGACGGGGTAGGGGTCAGCCAAGGAAAGGTTGGAGGGAGGGGGGCAAAGAAGGTTTTGTGTGAGAGGGGCTTGGACTTCCAGCAAGCGTGCATGAGCATGTTAGATAGGAGTTGAGACAAATGGTTTTTAGGACTTGATGTGCTGTTGGAGGGTGAGCAAAGTAACACTTATAAAAGGATTTAGGGAAACTGGCAGGCCGTACTTGAGTCCTGGAGATGGGAAATACAGGGCCTGTACTCTGAAGAAGGGGTGTTAACATTTACTCATATTTATATATAATTTTCGTTTATGGATAGGGCTAAACCAGCGAGGGTAATACAGTGCAAGACGTATTGAAGGCTCCGTAAATTCTAGTGTTTTAATTCATAAATTGTAATTGTAAGAAGGAAATTAAAGTGAAGCCCTTAGAAGCTGAAAAGAATAGATAATGCGGAATGTTGAGTGAGTTACAACAACGTTACTGGATGCATTCACCGCAAACCAACAATAAATTACGTTTCAGATGACTTTTCGTTCTGTCCTGGAAAATTATCAAATTGTTGGTACTTGCTAATGTTACAGGTCTAACCGAAACGTCGCTACAACATACCTATCCAAAACATTGGCTTATGAACATTTTAAAATACAGCAGCCAAAAATTGCAAGAGTAAAACGAGAAAGGAAGACATGACGATGAAGTGGGAACGGCAGACGAGAAGAATATCTTACAAAGCTAAAGAAGTGTGTTGGGCTGAGAGAATAAGGGAATGGAAAGCTCGGAAGAGTATTGTGGGAGGAAGAGGTAAGAAAGGCGGGTAACGGTATGGAAGGACAAATTAAATGTTTCACTTGGCAGTCTTGAATAGAGAGCAAAAGCTAAAAATAGAAAATTTCAAAATAAAGGCAAGGAAAAAGATAAAAGAAAAGAACCAGGATGGCGAGGAATTGGGAAATCCACAGAGAAAAAAGCTACGAAAAAAATATAAAAAGTAAAATTATTTAAGCCTCAAGAAGAATAACATGTTATGTAGCATAAAAAAATGAAGATAAAGGAATTGAGACTCCTAAGAAATAAAGGAGTAATAATATAATCATGGAAAAAGAAATTGGTTAGAGAAGATATACGATATATTTATTTATTTATTTATTTATTTATTCTCTCTCTCTCTCTCTCTCTCTCTCTCTCTTGTGTAAACGCAATTTGGGAAACAACTTAATAAACAATAGTTAGTACAAAGATATTTTGGGCAAACTAATATTAGAAAACAAGAATATGTGTGTGTGTGTGTGTGCATTTATATATGTATATACTTTATTTAAAGACAAAATACATTGACAAAAATACAGTAGGGAGTAGAAACAAATAGATAACATTTCAGAGCTATATCTCAAATACTTCGTCCAGCTCCCTGGCGGTGGGCCGCGTGCCCAGAATGCTGCAGGCATTTCCCCCCTGGATTGCAACACTGAGTCTCTGAAAGAGGAAACTGGCCGCCCTGTGATCCTTGGTTTCTGTGATGAGTTTTTCACCCAGCTCTATGAGGAACTTTAGAACATACTTGCCCCATGCCCCAAGGGTCTCCGACCCTATTGGGATGAAGTTATAGCAAGGGAAAAGGCCTTCATGTTTGCTTCAGAGTATGGCCAGTAGGTATCTGCCAATGTGGAGGCACAGGTGCAGTCCCAAGCAATCTGCTTACCATCCTTCCAGGGTAGCATAGTGGCTCCATCAGGACGCTTTTGACTTCCTTCAGACCTCTGCACTTCGGGTTCCCGTTGGGCTGGGCAACGGACTGTGGCGAGGCTTCTATTTATGATATCATTGACCACCTCATGTCTAGCATACTTCCTTCTGATGTGTGACTCATGAGACCATGAAGTCCGAATTGATCAGCCGTCGCCCTGCCGCAAATACAACTATGTTCGGTGAGTATGGGGGCGTATAGGCGAAGAGCAACACCAATATGAATGGCCTGTGGGTCGAGTAGAGTGCCCAGAGAGGAATTGAGAACAGCTAAAAGGAAATTTCCTGAATGTGGTGCCTTCACCGTTGGAGACGAGCTTTGTCCTTTCCTGAAGCATTGGTGAGCATTGTGTTGTTGATTTTATCCATGATCGGTTTGTCCCAGTTGGACTATTTGTGCTCTTTGGGAGGAGCTGGTCTACTGGAGGAGTCTGCCAGGATGTCCCACCACACGGCTGCTTCAATGAACCTGATGTCTTGAGCTCCTTCCGCACCTCTCAAACGTTCGGGGACAATATCCTTGACTAGTCCACTGGAAGTTAAACACGAAGACAAATGCAGGTAAAGCTACCTGCGTTGCCTTGCGCACCCTTATACCTCCAAGTCGTGCCAAATAGGTAAAATTGATCAATTAGTCCTTTCTAAAAATTTCTCATATGTTTAATATATGTTTTTTCATTTATGTTAATGTAAAAATTAATAATTTTGTAGTAAAAGAACCTTAGAAAACTCGTCTAACCTTATTATAACAAGCGCAATTTAATGTAGCCTAGTCCAACTAAATATATTTATGATAAGTTTACAATAATTTAATAAACAATGAAATACTATATATTTTTTCCGTTAGGTTCAGAATGATTTTTGCTTAATTATCGCATACTCAAATTTTTGCTTACCTTATTCGGCAGGAAGAGCTTTGCTATTTAAATATTAACGCTATATGGACTTCAGCTAGGGGTCATTCTCAACATTAGATGCAAACAAAGTCAAGCAATCTAGAAGTATGCAGAACCAATATTTAAGGAGGTTTGCAACGTGACTAGTCCTAGAGCTAAAGGATATGAGCTGTGAAGATAGAATAAGGGAGTTGATTCTGAAATTAGAGCACAATATTTTTTATGAAGGGAGGATGGCACAGCGACATACGCAGTACTGAGAGGAATTAAAGGTTGGTCAGGAAAGAGCTGCTCGAAAGGCGGTAAACAAGAACACGAGTGCACAACTTTACGTTTGACACACAAATGAGTAACAGGCTTTTAGGAAATGTTTCTCCGGGTTCGGAATGCTCAGGAAATAGAGCGTAATTGACAGCCAAGTGTAAGAGGCAGGATCATTAGAAATCGCAGGGCTCACGCAACCAGTACAAGGCCAACCGGGTAGCGGCCAGCCGAGAGCTGTGCAGCTATATATCCGTCAATACATTATATATATTCAAAAAACACATCAGTGCCATGTTTGACGTAGAGGATAAAAAAATGAATTCAAGAAATGGACTTGACTTACAAAAAAAAAAAAAAACCACGTTTTGACTATGCCTGACCACCTGAAACTGGTGATCAAATCACATGGAAAGCATGATAAAAATTTATTTGCAATTTGACAGAGGCCCATCAATTGCGAAGTCGGGTATGTGTGTGTGTGTGTGTGTGTGTGTGTGTGTGGACTGGTGTACTTGCCTAGTTGTACTCAACTAGTTGTGGTTGCAGGGGTCGAGTCACAGCTCCTAGCCCCGCCTCTTCACTGGCCGCTACTAGGTCACTCTTCCTGGTCCATGAGCTTTATCATACCTCTTCTTAAAGGTATGTATGGATCCTGCCTCCACATCACTTCCCAGACTATTCAACTTCCTGACGACTCTGACTGAAGAAATACTTCCTAACATCTCTGTGATACATCTGAGACTTCAACCTCCAATTATGACCTGGGAGTGATCATGTCGGAAGATCTCACCTTCAAAGACCATAAAATTGTGTCAATCCCATCTCTTAGAAAAATGGCATGAAGGATAATAAGAACCTTGAAGGTTCTCATTATTCAAGCCCATGATGACACTCTTCAGGTCGCTTGTTCTATCTAGGCTGGAATATTGCTGCACACTAAAAGCACCTTCCAAGACAGGTGAAATTGCCTACCTAGAAAACGTACAGAGAACCTTCACTGCACACATAACTGCGATAAAACACCTCAATTACTGGGAGAGCTTGAAGATCCTAAACTTGTACTTCCTAGAACGCAGGTGGGAGAGATACATGATTATATACTCCCCGAAAATCCTAGAGGGATTAGTACCAAAATTGCACACGAAAATCACTCCCTATGAAAGCAAAAGACTCGCAGACGATGCAACACATCCCCAATGAAAAGCAGGGGTCCCACTAGCACGATAAGCGACGAACACAGTAAGTGTCAGGGGTTCAAGACTGTTCAAGTGCCTCCCAGCATACATAAGGGAGGTTACCAATAGACCCCTGGCTGTCTTCTAGCAGGCACTGGACAAACACCTAAAGTCAGTACCTGACCAGCCGAACAGTGGCTCGTACGTCGGTTTACTTTGCGGCCAACAGTAACAGCCTGGTTGATCAGTCCCTGATCCACCATGAGGCTTTGTCTCAGACCGGACCGCGGGGGCGTTGACCCCCGGAACCCTCTCCAGGTATACTCCAGGTATGACCCCTTGTTGTTGTGCCCCATCTCTGGAACATCCTGTCTGTCCACCTTGTTGATTCCTTTCAGTATTTTATATGTCGTTAACATTTCCCTCCTATCTCTCCTGTCCTCCAGTGTCGTCAGGTCGATTTCCCTTAATCTCTCCTTAGCTCCGGGACTAGTCTTGTTGCAAACCTTTGCACTTTCTCTGGTTTGCTTACGTGCTTGGCCTGGTGTGGGTTCCAAACTGGTGCTGCATACTCAAATATGGGCCTAACGTACATAGTGTACAGGGTCCTAAACGATTCCTTATTCAGATGTCGGAATGCTATTCTTTGGTTTGCCAGGCTCCCGTATAGTGCAGCAGGAGATTTGCCAGGTGTTATACTCACCCCTTGAGTGAGATTTGTAGTCTCTGGTCCCCTAGACTGTACTCCGTCTGCGGTCTTCTTTGTCTTCCCAAATCTTCATGACTTTGCCCTTGGTGGAGTTGAAGTTCAGGAGCCAGTTGCTGGACCAGGACTGAAGCCTGTTCAGATCCTTTTGTAGTTCTGCCTGATCATCGTCCGATTGAATTCTTCTCATCAACTTTACATCTGCAAACAGGGACACTTCGGAGTCTATTCCTTCCGTTATGTCGTTCACAAGTACCAGAAACAACACCGGTCCTAAGACTGACCCCTGTGGAACCCCGCTAGTTACAGGCGTCCACTCTGACACCTCGCCACGTACCATGACTTGCTGTCGTTTTCCTGAGAGGTATTCTCTTATCCATTGTAATGTCTTTTTTGTTATCCCTGCCTGATCCTCCAGCTTTTGCACTAATCTCTTGTGTGGAACTGTATCAAACGCCTTCTTACAGTCCAAGAAAATACAATCTACCCATCCCTCTCCCTCTTGTCTTACTGATGTCACCCTGTCATAGAACTTCAGTAGGTTTGTGACACAGGATTTCCCTCCCTGAAACCGTGCTGGCTGTCGTTGATGAGCTCATTCCTTTCAAGGTGCTCCACCACTCTTCTGATAATCTTCTCCATGACTTTGCATACTATACAAGTGACACTGGTCTGTAGTTTAATGCTTCGTGTCTCCTTTTTTTAAAAAATTGGGACTACATTTGCTGTCTTCCATACCTCAGGTAGTCGCCCTGTTTCGAGAGATGTGTTGAAGATTGTTGTTAGGGGTACACATAGCGCCTCTGCTCCCTCTCTCAGGAGCCATGGAGAGATGTTATCCGGCCCCATCGTCTTTGAGGTATCTAGCTCGCTTAGCAGCCTCTTCACTTCTTCCTAGGTTGTATGTATTGTGTCCAACACTTGATGGTGTACCCCGCCTCTCCGTCTTTCAGGAGTCCCTTCTGTCTCCACTGTGAACACTTCTTTGAATTTCATGTTGAGCTCGTCACATACTTCAAGGTCGTTTCTTGTGATCTCCCCTCCTTCCTTCCTCAGCCTGATTACCTGTTCCTTGACTGTTGTTCTCCTCCTGATGTGGCTGTACAACAGTTTCGGGTCAGATTTGGCTTTCTCTTCTATGTCATTTTCGTTGGGCCTCCCTTCTTACCTGTGTATATTTATTTCTGGCTCTACGACTGCTCCTTTGCTTTCTATACTTCTTCTATTCTCTAGCACTCTTGGTTTTGGCCTCCCTACACCTTTAGGTGAACCAAGGGCTCATCCTGACTTTCTCGTTATGTGTGTGTGTGTATGTATGTGTGTATGTGTGTGTGTGTGTGAGCGCGCGCGTGCGCACGTGCGTTAGTATTATATAGCTATGTTAAGTTAACTCAATCTGTGGAGAGAACTGTGAAGTAAAGTCAGCAAAGGAATAACACCGGAGAGGATTATCTTCAGTCGTAGAATCGGAGCCAGGGCTTAACCCAGCAGCGAAATGCTGCAATCTATAAAATTACTCTAAGGATTTTAAAGACTCGGTTCATTTCTCGGGCAGAGAGCTTTTATGGAGCTATAGACAACAAAGAACTTCGAAAAGAAGAATTTAATTGTTCTCAGTTACCTGAAAGAACTTAATTATTCAAATATTCCCATTATGATATAAACATCGCCTTTAGCAGTTCGAACACCAAGACATTTACAAAGCTAAAGTTTTCGGAGAACACAAAGATTAATACTGACATTTACAAGATTCCATGGACAGATTTTGACAAATGCTACATTGAGGAAACAAATGATTTAAACTTCGACTATCAGTACTGACATTCGACACTCGCTGGGGATAATGATAATATATTTCGACACAAGAACAGAGTAGCAACACAGTGAGGCCTACTTGCCCATGTTAGGCAGGTCCAAGTTACACCCATTTAAGAAGGAAGGAGCACTGGTTCAGTTAATGATAAAGCTAATTTTAATACTAAAGTTTCTGTGGATATAATAACACACCGATGTAAAAACACATTTTTTTGAATTTAATTACAATGATCAAGAACGTCGAGACTTTACTACATACGTTTCAACTTTAACTTTACAAACTGTTAAGGAAGATAATTAAAAAAAAGTTAATCCGAGGCCTCCATAAATTTTAGGTTGGACCACTTGTTCTTTATGCTTCTTGTAGGAAATATGAGACAAATATTCATATAAGTTACATTAACTTATTAATAAGTTCGATAAATGTATGGATAGGTATAGAAATAAATGGTATAAAATACCAGCAATGGAAAAATAGACACAAAAGCAGTGAAATGTGATTCTTTATTGACAAAGTTTTGCGCACACAGTGGGCTTTATCGAGTCACAAACAGATCTGTTTGTGACTTGATAAAGCCCACTGCGTTGGCGAAACGTTGTCAATATAGGATCACATTATACTGCTTGTGTTTATTTTCCCATTGTGTCAGTATTTTATACCATTTATTTCCATCGTGTATGTAGTTATGTAGGATAACGATGAAGTTTCTTGGCAAGGGATTCAGCTATGTTATAGAAGCCATTGTTTTGGTTGAAATTGTTGGATATTAATTAAGACAAGTGATGGTTCCAGGATTCTGCAGTATTGAGTGTTTTCTTGTCTGGCGATGAGTCTTGCGTTTCTGTAGTTGATTATATGGTTGTGTGAATTTGGGTGTTGAACGCAGCCAGCGATTTCATCGACCTTGTCGAACTATATGTTGGCTTCACCCGTTTCTCTTTCGAAAATAACGTCTTTCAGCAGACTTGTGGTAAATTTTACATTGGTAGAACATCAACTGGTACAGTAACAGGTACCACTACTTATCTTTGTTGCTGGGTCAACTTTCTGCAGCTGCGGCCAGAAAGATCTCCCGACGTGACAGTGTTCTACCGCCACGGAGCTGTTAGGACAAATATGTATAAAGTGAGTTAAAGAATAATTGCCCCAAAGGAGCGTATACACATATATTCAGTAGAGTAATACTGAATAACTTACTGGGTTGGGCTAAAAAAAACTCGCATTACCGGGTGTATGATAAATTTGTCTAGAACATAAATCAGTTCCAGTTAGCATTGTGACCAGGTTAATATGCAAGTAGACAGCATTGTGGTCTTATCAGTGTGGAACAAGAAGTGTGTGTCCGGGTTAGAATGCAGCAAGCATTAGGGTCAGTTCAGCATGCAGCAAGCAGGCAGCAATGAAGGGAGAAAAGTATACAGCAAGCAGGCACCAGAGTAGGGAGGTCTGCTGCAAGCAGACAGCATTGCAAGGTCAGTGTGCAGCAATCAGGAAAGTCATAAGGTGTGTGTGTAGCAACCCACCACAGAGATAACAGCGACATTATCGTCACTTACTAATAATAGGACCATTAGCTACTCCACCTTGACGTATCAATAGACTTACTGTCTTTCTTCGCTTCGTCAAGTGGCCGCCACCACTGAATCCGTGTCAGGATATTTTTTTCCTGACAAACGAATTATTACCAAACACGCGATTGTTGCACCAGAAACCAGCCCTGACTGTGGCTATTCAAGTATTCTTAGGAGTACAAGATTTTCTGTCTTACTGAAATATTTTCATCCTATTTAACTCCACGTTGAAGACCATAATCAGGAATTATTTGTCTGAGGACTATATAAACAACTACAACCTCAGCGCAGAGGGCGAACACTGTACAGCAGGACCCAGGTACACTACCCACGAAACACGTGGCATCTGCAGACTCAAACCACCGGCAGGGGTTGGATGGCCTCTTGTCTCACCATAAGACTCATTGTCTTCAATAACAATGCACAGAGGCAGCCGATAACCATCTCACGTTTCCAACCCATCGACTGCAACCCTTGCTAACTTCTCTACTTTGTCCACGTCCCGAACTGAAGGCCATTGTCACTACAGGAGATTTGCACTACACTGCACTGGCCAAAGACTGTGTCCTGTTGATAACAAAATCAAATCTGAACTTTCCTTAAGTTTCTACATTACTGTTCACATGCAGCTGTCACGAACAATCACCAACAGCCTTACAGCCTTACGCGATGGCTGTCAGATGTGAGCCATCAATCGCTACACATGGCGACCCGCATGGGTTAAGGACATCATTCAGTACAGTGCAAGAAATATCTGTGTAAAGAAATTAAAAAAAAAAAGACTTACAACACAAATCTTCATAGGAGCTTTAAATGCTTTGGTTATGAGTAAATTCTCCACTCCGTCACCTTGTCATAGTAGGAAAAATATTAGGATAAATTGTTTTCTTCTCGCTCCTTTTAACTGCTAGTGTAGACAGAGGCAGTTTGTTGCTTCCCTCTCCCCTCTGCATCATTCGTGCTTCCAACTTTGTCGTTGAGGTGAACAGAGAAAATTTTAGCATTATTTTTAGTACAGTTTTTGAGACCTAGTGTATTTTATTGGGGGGGTTTATTTGAAAACAGATTCATTCGAATATTTTGAACATTTATATAACCTCACGAGAGAATCAGCAGGGATTTGTTGATTTACCTTCCCTTTAAATTGAAACATGGAAAAAGTGTTGTCGCTAGTTTTGCTAAATATTGTTATATTGAACTGATCTCATTACAGTGATAAACAAAATTTATAAATTATATCCATCATAAAAGTTCAGTAAAACTTGAGGGATGGTCCACTAGTGCCTTTTTTCTCACCTTTATCCCTGTTCTTAAACACCACTATATGGTACCCAGTCTTGTCGTCTCTTTACTAGTGACGTGCCGAATATCAAGCATTACAAATTAAATCTCATAACATCGCTTACAGTCTCTGGTGTCAATTAAGAGCGATTAGTCTCCACTTCTCTGTAAGCTTAATAATTATGAAATATGCTCGTGATTTGCAAGTTCGAAACGAACATTAATGTCCTAAATATGCTATTGATGTGGAGACAACTCAAAGAAGTCTTTCATTGGTGCAGCTCTCAAATACAGGTGGAGTATTAATTAATTACTTGGAAGAGAAATATTCTCAGCCAAGTGATCTTAGGTACGACAACAAATGTCAGGCATCACATGGCAGCTTCCTCACACCACATACTGCCCCACGCGACCACTCACACCATGGGGGGAAGATCACTTGCCAATTCCATTTGGAGGAGTTTAAAATTTCAATGCCTTTAATTACTGTGACGCATTTCACCATCACAATTTAAGCTAAATTTTATCTGATTTTAGATCAACTCTACTTTTGATATTAGTGTTGGAAGGTATTACTGTCTACACTTTCTGGGCAGCACCAGCGGTTTTCACAACTGCCACTGTAGATGGCATCACCAGGTCCTCCCCAATGTTATTAGGTGTGTATCTTGCATTACTTCACACCACTTCAATGGATGCCAGGGAAGTTTTCCTCAGATAAAAACCTGAATTAGAGAGAGCGTCAGTCTGACGTAGTTTTTTAATAAGGATTGCGCTTACGCTGGTATCTCCCTCGGCCAGGTACATTAGGCATTTTGAAAATATCTAGTGGTCCATGGGCCTTAATCCTAATAAAGCAATGAAATGAGAAAAAACACATCACATTGATAATATTACTTTCTTTGTAAAAAGAAATATTTCCACAATAGGCACGAATATTTCTACTGAAGGCATGAGTTTTTCCATAGTAAGCAAGGTTATTACCACTTAAGGCAAGAGTATTACCACTTAGGGCAAGAGTATTTCAACTTAGGGCAAGAGTATTTCAACTTAGGGCAAGAGTATTTCAACTTAAGGCAAGAGTATTTCAACTTAGGGCAAGAGTATTTCAACTTAGGGCAAGAGTATTTCAACTTAAGGCAAGAGTATTTCAACTTAAGGCAAGAGTATTTCAACTTAAGGCAAGAGTATTTCAACTTAAGGCAAGAGTATTTCAACTTAAGGCAAGAGTATTTCAACTTAAGGCAAGAGTATTTCAACTTAAGGCAAGAGTATTTCAACTTAAGACAAGAGTATTTTAATTAAAGGCAAGAGTATTTCTACTTAAGGCAAGATTATTTCACTTAAGGCAAGATATTTCAATTGGGAAGATCTATTTCAAAACATTTCACAGGCAGAAATTTTCAACTTAAGGCATTTTCCATGAGTATTTCAAGCTTAAGGCAAATGTATTTCAACTTAGAACAAGAATATTTCAACTTAGGCAAAAATATTTCAACTTAAGCCAGAATATTTCAACTTAAGGCAAAAATATTTCAACTTAAGGCAAGAGTATTTCAACTTAAGGCAAGAGTATTTCAACTTAAGGCAAGAGTATTTCAACTTAAGGCAAGAGTATTTCAACTTAGGCAAGAGTATTTCAACTTAGGCAAGAGTATTTCAACTTAGGCAAGAGTATTTCAACTTAAGGCAAGAGTATTTCAACTTAGGCAAGAGTATTTCAACTTAAGGCAAGAGTATTTCAACTTAAGGCAAGAGTATTTCAACTTAAGGCAAGAGTATTTCAACTTAAGGCAAGAGTATTTCAACTTAAGGCAAGAGTATTTCAACTTAAGGCAAGAGTATTTCAACTTAAGACAAGAGTATTTTAATTAAGGCAAGAGTATTTCCTCTTCAGGCAAGATTATTCCCACCTAAGGCAAGAATATTTTCATTCTGGGATAGAATCTCTCCAAAATTGTCAAGAACATTTCCTCTACAGGCATGAACATTTTTAATTAACATTTTCCCTGTATTGACGAATATTTCCACAGTCATCAGCAACATTGTCACTGTTCCACAGATAAAGAATATTTCCACTGTAGGCAAAAATATTTCCAACGTACCCCTGAATATTTCCTCTTTGGGTAAAAATATTTCTAGCATTAGTTTTCATACTTGGCTCCTCTAGTTTTGAAGTGCCTATTCGACGAAATCGGCTTATTAGGCCGTACTCCTTTAAAAATTGGACTTCTCGAAAATTTTCTTTTACATATTGATGGTTAATTTTTTCCATAAAAATTATGTAAAAAAATTACTTATAGAACAAACATTACTTAGAAACCAGATCTAACCTAACTTTACTTAGTTATTTTTTTTTCAAACTTTAATATGTCTTTGATCAGTTTAAAATTATCTATTACTTCTAAAAATACTTTTTTCGTAAGGCTGAGATTTATTTTTGCAGAATTATTGCATAAACAACTTTTCACTTTTCTTTATTCCTTAGATATAATTCTTGTTTTCTATGGCAAACCTCCTGGATCGGTTTATTCGGCACGATACAAATTTCTGCCCGAAATGCCCCGGCATGATAGTGTCATTCTTTGCACTTAGCAAATTAATATTGTAATTACACATTGTAAACTATGCAAGGAAATAAAATCCTTAATCCTTAAAATACGAAACTTCTGCTGCACATTTTTATGTTCACGAGGAATCGCTAAACTCGAAGGTGTCATACAACTTTGGAACTTTAAACTAATCAAGTTTGACTCGAGGAATAGGAGGGGCGAGGGACAAGGCAGCATCTGGGTACTAGCACTGCAAGATGACATCCAGGTGCTGGGAAGCACATCTCCATTCCAGCCACGTAAAAGGAAACAGAATTAAAGGATGATGCTACCCTGACTCATAAAAGCTTAGAAGCACCATTGCATTTTTTTTTTTTTCCAAAATACCAGTGGTCTTGTGCAAGGTGACTTGATAACCCAGGTACATTGAAAAAAACAGATAAGTACAATTATTTTAGTTGTAAGTTCAATCTTCAAACGATTTCTTACAGAAAATAAGTCTTAATGAACTACTGTAAGTGAATAAACCTCACATCCTGCATCACAGGGTCATTTGGAATATCTTTAGAGTTTAACGTAGAATGAACATATAAATGTGTGTTGTGACACAAGACAGATGATCATGAGCCACTGAAGTGGCTTCTCCAAGAAAAATTGATCATTTACAAACTGATGAATGATGTGACGAATAGTGTAAAAATGAACAATTTTTTTTGGCTTTCTGGAAAAAAATATTTTTATTTTAAATTTATGCTCCGTTCTAAAAATGTATGATCCATTAAACAATAAAATTAAACTCCCATTGTAAATGCATTTAGACATATAAACACCACTCGGTGTATATACACAGTAACACATCTCTCGGAATTTATATACATATACCCATTTATCGGTATATAGACAGATTTGCACACTTTTCGGTGCATATACGCTAGGACATAATTCAAGAAGAAAAGTATTTTATGAATGATTGCCATGTGTTGTGCTACAATATACATGACATTATACAAGCCTGTTTCATTTTATATAAATACATAATAGGGAAAGTAAAAGTTGCTTTACATCATTAATTTTAACAGTAAGAATGAATTCCCGGAGAAATAGCCCGAGGCGCCTGACTGCTTTCTCCTGAGCCAGCACTTTGAGACAAGAGCCTTGTGGGGATAAACCCTGCAATCAGGAACGAGTTAAGGATTCCAGGTTGGCCTTCTATGCAACCCATTCTGGCAACACTAGAGATAGACGTTCCGATTTGATCGTTTATTTTTTTCCCCGTGCCTGGTAGTTGCCACACACATCGGGGATCCTTTTTGTTAATAGTTTATTTATATTAATATACTAAAAAAAGTTATTTCACCTAATTCAGACAAACCCTACATTTCGTTTTACATTTCGGTTACCCTAACTGAAATGTTAAATTACTTTTTTTGTCCGCTGACGATCTGAAAAACAGTATATCCTATATTCCATAACCCAAGCCCTTCTGTAACTCATTACACACAATAAGTATAATAGATGAGTCTCCAAATTCTCAAGAGACGCTGCAGCTACCCTCCCACAAGACGCCTTAAAAATTATTGCTCAGCTGTCTCGAGAGGCCAGATCCTTGTGATGTCGCCTATACAGTACGATCAGGCTTTTTATTTTACATATTTAAATATTTTTAATATTAAATATTTTATATTTATTTTCGTTAATAGCTAAAACGAGAATATTGTTCATTTTATTATTAATTGTCCCCAAAGGGAAACTTAAATTGCTGCCGGTTTGTTTTTTTGTTTCTTTTCCTGTTCTAAGTTTTCGTTTTAATTTCACTCATAACACGAGAACACCATATCCCTTCGGCTTCAAATTTTCCACGCTGGTGTACAGTAACTAGGCACATATTCTAGGAACAATTTGAATTTGCAGGTACCCAATTACTTAAGTTATAGGACCCATTACCAGCATCCTGGAATGGCGGAGATTGAAATTTACGAAAGTGCAGATTTGTCCATTATATGGAAAACATACGGAGCAACTTGCAATGTGAGCAGATTAATTGATGGTGATATATTCAGGTTTAGGTTTGGTTACAAGTACCTCTGGCAGTTTGACTGACGCATAAATGATAATGATCAAACTACATGCAAATTATGTGGTCAGACTTATCGTCACTATGTGCTTTATTGTCCACTTATTGAGGAATACAGAGATACAGTATACCATTGTGATAATTAATGGTGTCTTATTAATGAAAATACCAGATATATCAAGGAAATATCCAAATTTGCATTCAACGGGTAAGATAATTGAATAAATGAATCGAAATTAACTGTTAACTCTTTTGGAGGCCTGGTCCTAAGGCCTTTTTAATATCTGGTAACGCTTTAAAGACCTAGTTCCTAGGCCTATCCTACAGGATAGATATGGGGTTTATAATAATCCTGCCCACCTGATATAGTTGCCTCCTGCACTTAGGCAATCAGTGACATCAAAATATTGGTCATCTGGTCTATAAAGTCCTTTATTCCATCGCCAGGATGACAAACAGAAACCCTGTTCCTCATGTCCCTATAACAGAAAGCCCTATAACGTCCCAGACAATCACTCACTACATCGACTGACTTTCTTCTATCTTTCTTCTCACACTCCTTACCGTCATTCTATTTCTATGTTGTATTAGATGTAGCACGCTCATCCTAGAGTACAGAAAACGAGCTAAAAGTTTGCACTGGTCCTCCTATTCTGATCTCAGTTTCGTCTCCACCTCTGTCCAGCATTTTTTTTTCTTATTTCCTCCTTGTCGTGAAGATTGCTACGTCAGTGGCTGAATATCTCTCTCTCTCATGGCTTCCTCCAGCTCCAACTTCACCTGATAGTATTGCTGTTTGTTCCAGACAAGACATCGTTGTTTTTCACTTCATAGAACACACCAGGCACGTCCTCACCCGACTCAGGTTAGCTCGTTTACACGACGTTGCTTAATATTACGCGATACCTAAAGAAATTCGATCACTCCGCTTCATCAGACAGTGATATTGACTTGATAAAGCTTCTATGTGGCCCAAATCATGTAAGTAATAAAATAATTCACTGAATTTTAGTATTATTTACTCTATCTTGTCAGCATTTATATAACATTCCAGTTCCATTGGTAGCCCGGCTTTCGTCACCTGGTTCACAGTGAGCTTCAGATACCCACCATGGTGATCAGAGAAGTTCTACCGAACTCTTTCCTCCCTCCCACCTCTTAGCCTGACCAAGCTCTTCGGTATTAGCCCATTGTTCGTGTTGTGCATTAACTTTGGAGGGTTATCTGTTACTTTTAAGAGGAACGTTAAACAGTTATTGCACGTTTAGTGTCTGGTTTTAGAAGCATGTTCTTAGTTTGGCAGACTTCTTCCTGGCCACCAAGTGAGGTCAACGTGGATTTTCTAAGCAGGTAAGTGAAGAAAAAATTAAAATATTGTCAAGAATGAAAGTCTTTCATAGAGAGAATATTGCAGTCAGGGGGATGTGCTACTGTTTGTTCATAGGTGTGATATTTATTGTTGGTTGAGAATTGCGATACATTAAGTCAAAAGTTGTGCCATTGTTTTTGTGAGATGTAAGTTTACCAGAGTGATTATATTCAAGAGTTCCGTTACTGTTAGTGTAAATTTGATATCGTTAGTCAGTAGTCACCATAATATTTGTCGAGAGTTGTGATAATTGAGACATTTGGGCACCATGTGAGAACCTTTATAAAGACAACATTTCGGCACCTAGTGGCTTCTTCAGTCCAATATAGATAAGAACAGTGGAAGTTAAGGACTTTGAGGTAATCAGTCCCTTAGTTGATGTGTTCAGTCAATCAATCTTGACAAAAGCACAGATATCCGCGTAGAAAGGGATTATGTACTAGAGACAGATGAGATGAAGCAGTGGTAGGCAGAATCACCAGTGGAAATCCCACTAGTGGAAGTAGGTCATGCTTATAGGTTAGGGAAGCTTTCAAGAATCTCCTGCATCTACATCCAAAGATGATGATGACACCTATAATATTTGGGAATCGAGATTGATGAAAGTAAATATATCAACTGATTGCCTCAAACTACTTCTCTTTTTTCACCGTTCTTCTCTGTACTGGACTGAGGATGCCACTGGGTAGCGAAGTTTTCATTACAAAGATTCCCAAATGTTGCCCAAATGTCTCAATTGTCAACTTGCCGGTTGTCTAAAGCATTTATTCAAGTTATGGTATTCTTGTACTATTGTTGGTCAAGAATTTTGAAATGTCCTCGAATCCCTTCATAAAGGTTAACTTGCTCACTCACATGTTTCCACCCACTTAGACCTACCACACCACGGGCGGGGATAGAACCCGCGGTCAGTCATAAAACTCCAAACCGACGCGTTAGCCACTGGACCAGCTGGTTAATGCGTCGATCTGGAGATTTATGTCTCTAACCGCGGGTTCTATTCCCACCCGTGGTATGGTTTGTTTGTAATCGTGTCATTCCGATTTCGTGATTCACTTAGCCCTAATAAGCTCACATAGGCGTACATGATGCTAAAGATCCTCCCATTGAAACCTCTTCCTCTAACTCATTATTTGTAAACCGTCTTGGTCATCCTATCTCCCTATATCCTCTCCAGAAAAATAACTTCAACATCTGTTTAAACTTCTGAATTATATTTTTCTTAATCCTCATTATCTCCTTATTTTAAAATCCAAATTAGCTGCATAATATACCTACCACTTACTGCGCTCAAACATGACATCTCTTCTGTCTCCAGTTTTCTCAGTGTACCATTCTTATCCCATGTCTCATCCACGTACTGAATAAAAGAATTATATCACCATATACTTGAAGAATAAGTCGCACTTAAGAGAGGAAGTTTAGAATGACGCTTTCTTCCTTCCTGGACCATTGTGAAATCACAGTTGTGATTTAGCATTGGTTCAGGAATGACTGAAAAGTTATTCTAACGTTTCTATCTCAAGAGTGGTTTTATTTCAGTGAATTTATATCGCTATAATCTGGTGCATTCTAAGTGTAATTAAAATTGTATTTCCTCAGACAGACGCCTCTAGATCCCACATGTAGTTGTAACACGTGTACTCCACAATATATAAATTCCTTCATTTCCTGTTCTTTCACTATAATATCTGATATCCAATGTTTCACCACCTAAATCTTTTTTTACTCTCAAAATTTCCCTCTTTTTTCATGCTTACTCTGTTTTACAGCTTTCACTTGACCTTCCAATCTTGAACACCTTCACATCTTGACTTCAGAATCTCCCACTTCACCAATGAGCAACTATGAAAACTTCCACTCTGTAACAAATTTATAAACTTTTAATCCCTCTTTTCTATCTGAAACCCATTTCTTGTACTAATTCATCAGTAACTACATTAAACAATTATGGTAACATTACATATGCTTGTCTAAGGGCTACTTTTGATGGAAAGTAACTCCCGTGTCTCGTATACACTATATCCTAACCTGTGCCCCACTCTCCACATAAAATCTTTCTACTGCTTTTAATGTTCTGTTCTTCATTTCCTCATTTGCAATATCTACTACATGGCATTTCCATTCTCCTTATCACACGCCTTTTCGAAATTGTAAATGAGAGAGTCTATACATTCCCTCCCTTTCCTTATTTCTCCTTGTTCATATTCAATCCTACTTTGTTTTACTCTTACGACTCTAACAATTCTACTGCTTACTATAACTTGTAAACCAGAGTCACTATCACATCTGCGAGGAAAATGATAGGATGGATAATGAGAACTTTCAAACAAGGGCTGCTATGCCAATACTCTCTAGGCTGCTAAACTGCTGTACACTAACAGCCTCATTCAAGGCAGGCGAAATCTCATATCTGAAGAATGTACAGAGAACTTTCCCTGAACAAATAAGTTCAGTCACCTTAATTATTGCGAACATTTGGAGGCAAAATCCTACAGGGACTGGTCCAATATCTACACTCAGAAATCACTCCCTACGAAAACAAAGGACTAGACAGATGGTGCCACCTTCCCCAATGAAAAGCAGGGGTGCAATGAGTACACTAAGAGAAAACACAATGAGGGTCCAAGGCCAAAGACTGTTTAACAGCCTCCCGCCATGCATAAGGAGAATAACCAATAGACCCCTGGCTGCCTTAAAGGGCGGAACTGGATAGATAGATAGCAGTAACAGTCACATTCATCAGGCCCTAATCCAGGAGAAGGCTTGGTCAAGGACTGGGCCACGGGGGCGTTGACCCACGGAACGACCTCCAGGTACACTCCTGGTAGGCAGATAAATATGTTTAAGGAACATGGCGACATCACACATCCCTCACGTTAGATTCACAGGGAAGCAGTCCCAACTTCCTTCTACATATCCTAACTTGAACCTCACTCTGCATAAAACGCTTAACTGCTTCTAGTAACTAATCTCAAGAGAGAGAAAGAGAGAGTGAGAGTTGGAACCCGGTGGACATTCTAGGAGTGAAATTTGATTTCAAATTGTCTATGAAGAACAACTTAGTAAATCCTGCAAACAATGCGGCCAAGAAGCTAGAAGCAACGAGGCATATCTTGTATCCACTTGAGAGTAGAGGCACCGAGAGAGTGTACGTGGCACAAGTGCCCACACGCCTTACAAATACATCAGATCCTTGAACTGGCAGCTCCCACGTCTATTACATAGCTTCTGAATAGAACAGACAAAAAAGCCAGACGATTCATCTCTCGTCTGGACGTGGCCTAGACCAACATGTTATGTACAAAGCCAATATCGTCAAGGTACCACACTTGGCTTCATTGAGGACACATAGAAGACAGCTTCTTCACAACAAGATGGTCGGCAAACAACAACTACACTGACTACCTGTACTGAGATAATTCATCCCTAGAATGACGAGTCTGAAACATGTTCGGTCAACATAACACTTTCGATAAAGTCAGAGGACCAATTAAAACATCGCTGGCCCACAGCTGGCTCTAAAATAATAATTAAAAGGCTTTCAAATGAGCTGTAAAAACCCTTGTGTAAATAAAATACCAGAGAGAGAGAGAGAGGAGAGAGAGAGATAGGAGAGGAGAGAGGAGAGAGAGGAGAGAAAGGAGAGAGAGAAGAGAGAGGGGAGAGAGAAGAGAGAGGGAGAGAGAGAGAGAGAGAGAGAGAGAGAGAGAGAGAGAGAGAGAGAGAGAGAGAGAGAGAGAGAGAGAGAGAGAGAGATATAGAGAGATATAGAGAGAGAAATAGATGCTGCAGTACTCTGTACGAGACTCAAGTGTGCTCACATCTTGAGTATGCTCCACTGTCTTAGACTGCTTGCCTCGTCTGATCTAAGACTTCTGGACATAATACTTAACTCTCGCGTGGGCCCGTCCTGGACAGATTTGTCTTTCCAGCAGAGCGTTTAACACCGTAGAGATGTGAATGATTTTATTGTCAAGTACCAGGCCAATATAGGTAAGGTACCACACTTGGCTCTACTTAGAGGACAGCAAGAAAACTTCTGGACTACAAGACAGGCAGCAAACAAATGTTTGCCGTTTGGTCAGTTGACCAAATGAAATCACTGCCCACTGCCGGCTTTAACTTCATCCTTTTCCCTATTTATACGTTTCATAACAAATGAGCAGAGGTAGGAAACAGCTCTTAATTTGTAGGAACTCAGAATCTAGCCTTGAAAAATCCCTTGTATAAATAAGAGTGAGAGGGAGCAGGGGAGGAGAGAGGTAAGAGAGAGGGAGGAGAGGTAAGAGAGGAGAGAGGAAAGAGGGAGGAGAGAGGAGGGAGAGAGGGGAGGAGGAGAGAGAGAGAGATTAAATATTTTGGACTAACGTGTCTTGAAATAAAAAAAAATGTGATAAGGTTTAATTTTCTTGGCATTCCACAAACTTTTGGTATCTTATGGCACCTAAGATTCTCGACCTTTTTGTTTCCCTAATGTAAGGCAGTGGGAGAACTTTTGACATTAACAAGCAGCACTCCTAGCAGTTCCGAAAATATTTTTTTTTCCAGAACTGTGAGAGTTGTATCCAGTTATTACACACAGGATCTCGCTCTCCTGCCGACTTGTAGGAAATGAAATTTTAACTGAGAAGACGACAGTCCGAGCCATTAATTACACTCTAGGAGTGTACCTGGTGGAGGATTTTTGTTTTTATACTTACCGATTACAATAATCATCAGGCTGATCTATAGTGCTTTTACACTCACTGGTTCCTCATACAATCATATAAAGACTAATTCAGTCTCTCTTTGTGGATCATACCTGATTACCTCCAATTCCCCAGGCACTATATGACCCTTACGAGTTTGTTACTTCCCATGTCAAAATAATAAATGGAGGAGATATGTTACCTGAATTGTGTTAGAGCAATGAAAAATGAGGAGAAAGTCTAGTAGGTAAGTTTCTAGAAGGAGCTAATGTGTGATGTAATTAGGGAAGCCTAGTAACGAGAATAATTTGTCTCGTGATTAGCGGACGGAGGGCCGAGCCTCCTTGGCTCCCATGCCCTGAAACCCTCCAGACAAGTTTGCTCTTAATAGCAAAAGACTAAGACGAAGGAAATGAAAAAGACGAAGAATTGACTGGAACATTGAAGAAATTGTAATGGTAGAAAAAAAAAAGTTTCGGAAATGGAAGGGAATAAAGAAATAGAAAGAGGCCAAAAGGACGCACGATAATAAATACTACTTGTTTTCTCTCAGGGATAATCTTACCATCTTCAGAAGGATTTACCGTTGATGCAAGGAACATCCTCGCGCCGTGGGAGAGATATTCTGCCAACACACGTACACCAGAAGCCGAAAACTTGGACAAACCTCAAGCTTTACTGGCGTCTTAAATATAGCACAATCTTTATTTTCCTTCGCCTTACTGTAATCTTGAGCTTATTATTTTTTCCAAAGTTTCCCTGGCTATGTAAGCTTTCTAAAAACTGAAGCCACCGAGAAGAATTATTTTTATTATATATATATTTACAGTGCGGGCACTCTGAAGGAGGGGTGTTAATGTTGCAGTTTTATAACTGTAGTGTAAAGCACCCCTCTGGCAAGACAGTGATGGAGTGAATGATGATGAAAGTTTTTCTTTTTCGGGCCACCCTGCCTTGGTGGGAATCGGCCGATGTGTTAATAAAATGAAAAAATAAATATTTACCGACAGGCAAGTGTGAGCGATAATAAAATGAGAGGAAGTAAAGTAAGTAAATCTCTGTCCAGTAAAGACCTGCCCAGTTTCTCTCTGCGCATGCGTACTGGAGACTTAAGAATGGCTTCGGTGAGCTTCTAGCATCTGTTCTTTCAGGCGAAGGTGAAGCTGGAGTAAGGCAGATGCTACTGCAAAGTAGTAGTAACCAGCCGGATCAATGAGATCTTCCACGAGTACTGAAATCATTGGATTTAGAGCAATTACTGAAGAATATTTTTTGTCTGATGGGTTACATACTTTCAACGCGGGTTTCAAACTTTTCAACATTGCTACTCGAGTCTTAACTAGAGAATGCCTCTTCTGGTGAGCATACTTACTCATTTGAACTTCAAAAGCTGGTCAATCTTAAACAAATGTTATATTCTTCATAGGTACAAATTTTTGAGTACCTCATGCGACTGGCATCACACCCCTCTATGCTAATTACTTGATAATGCAAATTCGAAGTGGCATCAAACTTAATGTGTTGGTATATTTTAGAATATTAATCACCGAGATAACATGAGACTGCGTCTTCAGCCAGGCTTCTTTGCTAAAGTTTCTTAACGGAAAGTTTAATTTAGTTTCAGACTGTTTATGTCCTAATGCGAACTTTTCATTGACGAATTTGAGATCGAGTCCATTTGATACCTTGTGAATACCTCCTTTGATTCGCTTCAAATCTTTAAAATTAATATTTAGCTTCCTGAGAAGATTGTCATGTAAGCATGTTTCCTGTATCATTTCGTATCTCCCGCCAAGTCACGACTGCCGTGTGCATGGGTTTGTGTTGCAGTACTGGTTGCAGCTCAGCACACGTCCCTGGTCTGGTCTCATTTCCTACTAATTTCTGCTCCGTTCACATCTCCCTCTCCTTGGGTTTGGCTTGGCCTTCCCCTACGCGCTTTGGTGTTACTCATGTCAATGGACTACTTGCAGTCAGCTGTGCTTACCTGTAACCTGCTCTGCTACCTAACACGTTAGTAACCTAACGAACAATTCTGCAGCATGGAAAAGGTGAACTGTCCAGATCAGCACTTCCACAAATCCAAATGACAAATATCATTAGTGGGATTCCGTGCAGTTAGGGGCACTTGGTGAATGCCTAACCTACAGTGAAGATCCCACATAGTGACATTAATGAATTCTAATCCGTTGCCAGGCAAGAGAACACAGGGCATAAAATAATTACACTCAAAGCGTTTGCTAATACCTCGGTCATTTTGTTAGGAATAAAGAGTTCACAGTTCTGTCAGTTACAAACAAGTGTGTTACTATTCTCTGAAGTCAAAAAAATCGTTAACAGGTCGACAGCTCTATTTCATTGCTCCTTTGTGATGGAATATGTGAGAATGGAATTAGGACTACTGACGGTGCCTTTCTGCTGGAAGCAGACAGCACATTTGTGCACATATACTTTCCTTTGCCATCTTAGCCCAGAAGTATTTCATTCTTGTTTGCTTAATGCTGCGATCGTTACCTGGACGCGCTACACTTGGAACATCATGAATCAACTTCTGAGCTGCTTTTACCAAAGATTCTAGAATCAACACCTGGTGGACGGATTTACCAGGATCCGTTAGTCTAGCCACTCAGCACAGACCTCTTTCGTTGACTACCATGTACTTCCCAGAAACAGGTGCTTTGACCCGCATGTTAGCATCCTTTCTTGGCCAGAAACCTGGGTACAGGTGACTAAGCAGGGTTTGGCGATGGGCTCTCTAGGTTCTCAGTGGTTAGGAAGTTGTCAGAACTAATAAGATCAATTTATCTTGACTGAGCGAAGACAGTGATATTCTGCTTACCAGGATCATAAGGAATTTACGGTTTACAGACGATGAAAATAAAGACCACTGAGTATGACTTCCTCAAGAGATCTTTATTTGCAGAGAAAACAGAGGCAAATGAGTAGTGTAAATCTTGATGGGATATTGGAACATGTCTCTAAAATGACTCCGTAACCGAGTAATTCCATTCGGCTGTGGTAGGAACACGAGTAGTGTAGGCCATTGGCTGTTTGCTCACCATCGGACTCTTGTGACAAGACAGTGCCAAAGCCCTTTGCTGGCATCAGTCATCAAAGTAAACTCCTTGGTGAAGTTAGTAAATTTGAGAACAGGGGATGATGCTAACATATTTTAAGCGACGAAAATGTTATTTCCTGGTTTCAAGTCCAAAGAGAAAATTCTTGAGACGCCGAGTTAGTGGTTCAGCAAGTGGAGAAACAGGCAAGTGAAAGTGCAGTGCGTACTCACCTACATATACTCTCGCCTATATGTACTCACATATATGTGGTCGCTGGTCGCTACTAGGCCCTCTCTCTCTGGGCTTAAGCCTTGTCGTACCTCTTTTTAAAGCTATGTATGGATCTCGGCTCTACCACGTCACTCTCCATATTGATCTAATTCCTATTTTATACCTTAATAACGTGGTGGGCACAGTTCTGCTAATCCGCTAACCGCAAATTAGCGGAACTAACTTTTTGTTTAGCGGATTAGCGTTTCCACTAACTTCGGAAATCGTTAGCGGACCAATTATCTTCCGCTAAATAAAGTTAAGCTAACTTTGAGTCCTCTAAAAAAAATTCATATGTTGTTGGTAGTCGGAAAGCAATGTCTTTTCAACGGCACACGTGTTTGTTCCTGTCTGTTGTGGGCTTTTCTCCGACAGTTAGTCAGACATGCTATTGGCTGACTATGTGTAAACGCAACTTGTCAACGCAGCAGCAGCAGCATCTGAGCAGCATTGTTATAGTCTTACAGTGTCAGCTATCACCGGCGTGCGTTGTCATTTTGCCATTTATCGTTATGAACAGGGGAGGCGTTTCTGTTCCACCTGAGGGTGTTGTTGAGGATTCTGCAGCGGCTGTGGGTAAAGCAGAGGCTGCTCAGGCTGAGGGCCAGGAGTCGCAGAACCCGTAACCCCACCTGAATGACTATTTTGTCCACAAGTCAAGGGATACGAAGAACTCCAAAATTTTGTGTCATGTGTCACCTCAAGGAGACCATCATCAAGGGACAGGCGGCGCGTCTCTACATCTTGAAGTTGCATGTTAAGAGGAAACACCCAGCGCATGTCATCAAATTTGAGGAGGGAATCGAGGACGGATATTCCCGTGGAAAACACGGGCAATCTTCTTGTAGCAGCGCCACTAGCAGGAGCAGCAGCCAGTCGTCACAGCCGCCTGCAAAGAGAGCACGCCAGACCACCATTGGCGAAGCGTTTGTTGCTGCTGGCACTAGCGTCCGTCAGTCTGTGGTGGACACAAAGATTGTGGACCTATTCGTCTGCAACATGCTACCGCTGCATGAGTTGGAATCCCCCACCTTTGTCGGCCTGATCAAGAAGCTGAACTCCAGTAAGACATCGATGGCAACAGAATAAAATGAAAGAATACAATGACTAACTGGAACTAATTGAGGAAAGCAGTCAAATTAGCTAACTTATTATGATCGGGTGTTATGGGGCTTCAGTACAGCGACAAGTGAGTCCTTGTCAGTCGCTCGCGTTACATCACAAAATTAAACAATCGCTATTTTCGCACTAGCGGCTCTTGATCATCATATGACCTTGGCTTTCTATATCTTATTAGGAAGCTCTCCAGGTCTGTTCTAAAAGTCTTAAAAGTAAAAGACCAAAAAACTAAACCGAATCTGAATTCATGTGAAAAAGTTAGCGTTTAGCTTTAGCTTCCGCTATTTTTTTTTTGCCATTTAGTGGTTTAGCGTTAGCAGAGCTAACTTTTCGGTTAGCTGTGCCCACCACTGGTTGTTATCGTGTTCGCTCTAGTCTTACTGCACTCCAGTGTCGTGAGGCTAAGTTCCCTTAACGGAACTTCTCCCCATATATACCCTTAGCACTGGGACTAATCTTGTTGCAAACCTCTGCACTTTCTCCATTTTCCTTATGTGTACACACTGAGTCAGCAGACAATTACAACCAGCCAATGAGTAGTCATTCTGTATGGTAGGACTACAGTACAAGTATTTAAAAGATATGGTGATTCTTATTGTCTCAATTTTTGGTTAGTCAAGTCAGGGCAGGATATATACTAGTTATTACTGCCACCTTTGTAGAGCTTGAAGCAATTTCGAGAGATAGACTCTAGAGACTCGAGATTTTCCAAGGCCATGTTACTTCACTGAACTCCATTTATATCAAGGGAACTGTTGTAGGACACTCTTGATTAGTTAGTGGGAAGAGTGGATGGTCAAGGGACCAACATTCTACTTTCAGGTTGATCGGAGCCGGGATTGAACCCTCCGTTTTCTTTATCTGTCCCATTTTCCCTCATAGTTTAGGTTATTTTGTAAACATGGAGGAATATCAGGTTTGGATGACCACTGAAGTAATTTGTGAAAAACGGGTAAAAATCTTTAATCTTTTATTGCTGCCAAGATTCAAGAAGGAAAGGATGAAAGAGAGAAGAGAAAAGGGAGAAAGAGAAAATTGACAGAGAAGAGAAAAATTAGAGTGAGAGACTTGAACGTGAAGAGCTAAAGAACGTGAAGAAAGAGCTAGAGTGAAGAGCTAGAGTGACGTGAAAAATGAGCTAGAGTGACGTGAAGAGCTAGAGTGACGTGAAGAGCTAGTGAGTGACGTGAAGAGCTAGTGAGTGACGTGAAGAGCTAGTGAGTGACGTGAAGAAAGAGCTAGAGTGACGTGAAGAAAGAGCTAGAGAGAGTGACGTGAAGAAAGAGCTAGAGAGAGTGACGTGAAGAAAGAGCTAGAGAGAGTGACGTGAAGAAAGAGCTAGAGAGAGTGACGTGAAGAAAGAGCTAGAGAGAGTGACGTGAAGAAAGAGCTAGAGTGACGTGAAGAAAGAGCTAGAGAGAGTGACGTGAAGAAAGAGCTAGAGAGTGACGTGAAGAAAGAGCTAGAGAGTGACGTGAAGAAAGAGCTAGAGAGTGACGTGAAGAAAGAGCTAGAGAGAGTGACGTGAAGAAAGAGCTAGAGAGAGTGACGTGAAGAAAGAGCTAGAGAGAGTGACGTGAAGAAAGAGCTAGAGTGACGTGAAGAAAGAGCTAGAGAGAGTGACGTGAAGAAAGAGCTAGAGAGAGTGACGAAGAAAGAGCTAGAGAGAGTGACGTGAAGAAAGAGCTAGAGAGTGACGCGAAGAAAGAGCTAGAGAGAGTGACGTGAAGAAAGAGCTAGAGAGAGTGACGAAGAAAGAGCTAGAGAGAGTGACGTGAAGAAAGAGCTAGAGAGAGTGACGTGAAGAAAGAGCTAGAGAGAGTGACGTGAAGAAAGAGCTAGAGAGAGTGACGTGAAGAAAGAGCTAGAGAGAGTGACGTGAAGAAAGAGCTAGAGAGTGACGTGAAGAAAGAGCTAGAGAGAGTGACGTGAAGAAAGAGCTAGAGTGTGATGTGAAGAAAGAGCTAGAGAGTGACGTGAAGAAAGAGCTAGAGAGAGTGACGTGAAGAAAGAGCTAGAGAGAGTGACGTGAAGAAAGAGCTAGAGAGAGTGACGTGAAGAAAGAGCTAGAGAGAGTGACGTGAAGAAAGAGCTAGAGAGAGTGACGTGACGAAGAAAGAGCTAGAGAGAGTGACGTGAAGAAAGAGCTAGAGTGTGACGTGAAGAAAGAGCTAGAGAGAGTGACGTGAAGAAAAAGCTAGAGTCATCGTGAGTTAGAGAGAACACGCTTCGAGTTAGAAAATAAAAAAAATAAACTTCTCACAACAGAAAATAGATTTTTTTTTTAATGAAAAAACAAATACAAAACACATGCCAAAGACAAACAGCATACAGAGTGGAAAACTGTCAGGTTGCAGCACTAACTGTCCTTTGCTTGGCAATGCAACAACAAAAGGCCATCATTTTACCTACTTAAGAAAACATACAAAAGCAAAACTATACAATGCACAAATTCAGAAATACATATCACCCAATGCTGAACATCCATGAACAGGAAAAGGATAACAAACCGGATGTATATAAACCCCGAAGGGCATAAATCACAAAAAGGCACACGAAAGAACATAAGTGACAATGTGACAAAAGATACAGAAATATTCCTCACCCGAGGCTTAGCACTTACAAGTCTGTAGTGTACAGACGGCAACCCCAAGAAACTTTATTACATTACAAAATTACAAGACAATATAAAACACAACAATGAAACAATATAATAAGTACAAACAGCGCCGTCCACTACAAATCTACACACACTGTTGTTGACCATTAAACATCGATAATTAAGTTACAAAATAAGCAAAAACATATACTAATCAAGTATATAAATACGTAATACCACAATACTTGTACACACATCTCCAAAACAGAAACATTTTTATACAATACAAGAACACAAGTAAAGGAATGAAAACATTCCCAAGGATGCAGTTTAAAATAGCTAAGGAAAGAGCATCCTGTACAATAAAGCAAAATAATATTTACACAAACACAAACTAACAAAGGTAGACAGTTTACAACACAAAACCAACCTAACCATAACTGCCTTCCTTAAAGGTAAGACACAATGTTGAAACATATGAGTAACCCACTTCAGGAAACACCCTAAGCGTTACATACATCATAATGGAAAACGTTTCATACCCAAGTGGGTTAAAATATAAGAACCATACAAACACACCATAATGGGAACTTGCTACACCTATAGCTATACAACACCAGTCCAGTAGGTTATGAAGAAAAGCCCCTATGTTACCCCTGATACCTATGCTCCATAGGGGTTCCCTTCCTCCCTGTGTCCCGTCATACCACACACACCTCGCATTCCTCAGTCATGTGTCATACGCCCGTAGATTCCACTGTCACCTCCCTCCCCTCCCCTTCCTTCATACGCCTTTCCCCACCATGTATACCCCCCTCCCTGTCGCCGGCCAGTCCTTTTAAACCCTCCCCTCACTGCTCTAGTAAACTACCAACCACCAACTCCCTATAACCCACAGAAAAAGCTGAATCCCACCACCGACCATAAAGATCCCTATTTCTACATTTTGTCCTATAAAACACAGCAGCCAAAGCCTTTTCTCTAAACTCCCCCGACACCTCCCTCATTCCCCATGACACATACAACTAGTCTGCCACCAGGTACAAGACCGCCCATCTCACCTCCCCTCCCACATCAAAGCTTAAGGCCTGCAAGGTTGAAAGCCCTCTCCCCCCCACCCTGCGTACCACCTTCCCAAACCATTCACACACTACTCTCAATAAAGAACAAAAATATACTGTTACGCCGTATCCTCTTTCCCGCATATATCACACAGGCCTCCCTCCCCTATCCCCATGCAGAACAAAATTGCCTTCGATGCAACGATCCCCATAAGAAACCTATACACAAATTCACGTACTCTGGGTTTAAGTCACAACTTTCTTAATCCTTTCCATATACCCATCCAATCATACACTGGGTATATCGCTGCCCCGTGCAGCACCTTCCCCTGCACCCCTCCCCTGCCCAGGAGACTCGCGGAGATCCCCCTCGGCTCCCTAACCACCATGATGCGCCTCAACATTCCTTCACACTCCCTCAGATCATTCCCCTTCCACTACCACCTGACATCATCCATAACCAATCCCACCCTTCTCCCATGCATCCCACCCACCCTGAGGTATCGATGCTTAATATAAACACACTGCAAACGCCTTGCTAATGGGATGAGCCCCAAACATCCTTGACGTACCCTCGTCATTACCACTTCCTTACTTAACCACGCCCTCCTATAACTCCATATATAACGTAAGGCCCTCGATTTTTCTATCTTATCATTTCCACAAGGAGGAACCAGCCTTATCAAATACTCTTTGAGGGTCTTATAGGGCTGCTGTACATTCACAATGGCTAAGCTTATTATATAACACTATCTTACTCTTCGTAATGACTTTTAAAAAGCTGGTCAATAAAAGTTGGTAGTGACTTTGGCCAGTGGTCTCAATTTGCTTTTTCGGAAGAAATTGACAATTTTGAAATAATATTTTTCATGCGATAATTTGACAATGTAATTTCTGAGCAGCTTCAAGCTAAATGTGGTAGTGTATTTTATGGTATTGGTAGCTTTGCTCTTTTTGAAAATCATTAATCTGAGTCTGTGTATATCCTAATTTTCCATTTTATTAAAGGGATTGGGATACTATTTGCCCTTAAATGATTAGTTTAAATCTTCATTAATGATTAACTGCATTGCAAAATTTTGAGACTGCGCTATTCCTAACGTGTACACTAAGGTAAACTACAATACTTGGAGATATGCAATACTTGGAGATATGCAATACTTGGAGATATGCAATACTTGGAGATATGCAATACTTGGAGATATGCAATACTTGGAGATATGCAATACTTGGAGATATGCAATACTTGGAGATATGCAATACTTGGAGATATGCAATACTTGGATACTATCTCGGATCGTGCAGCGACTGAAATACATGTGGATATAATATATTCATAAAATGCGCTAAACCCATTAGTCAATCAGCGTCTTGAGAACGGCAGAGTTGGATGACAGTGATCAGATCTGATCTGAAGAAAGGGGAAGGTAGTTTCAATGTCAGTGATTAAAAACACTTCTCTAACATCAGTGCATTCTCCTCTTCCCTCGTCTCTTAAAGGGGACATTGAGCAGAGCATTTCATGAAACGCTTGTTTACCAAATGTTTCAGAAGACCGCGAAAAATGGTTCGGCTTCCAAGCCACTCCTCACATTATTGTAAGGAGTGGCACATAGCATCAGTGTATATACACCGAGTATACGTTGAATGAGTATATCCACCCTTAAAAATTACTTTCACATTTATTTTAGGGCTTAAAATACACTATAAAACATTTCGGTTATTAACAACATTGGTTCGTAATCGGATTCTTAATCAGCAGTGTATGATTAACCAAGTTACACTGCCGAATATTCCATCTCAGGTATGTGGCTTCCAGGGATGCTTGATCTCTGGTATACAATTCGGTTACACCAGTGGATCTTAATCTTCTGATTAACAAATCACAACCATTTCCATAGTATCATTACAGTTCAACTGTAGTCTTCCTCTTATGCTCTGTAATAGGCCACTCGAGGAGCAGAGGCCGTTGGTCGAACTTAAGTGGTATTTAACTCGCCGTGAGAATAACAGAGAGGAGTGCTTGCTCACCTCCGACATGCAAGACTTAAGCCCATTAATAATCGGGAAACACTATTGTGGAATACCAACAACTAGGAAATACCAACTCCCCTGGTACTATGTTGAACGTTTAGTTCAGACACTGCCTGATACGCAGTAAGATTTGTCAGGAGTTATTTGTAGTTTTGTAGCTGCATCGTACTAATTAAAATCCAAATTAAAATCCTAGCAAAGTCTATAGGACACTATAACCCCCAGGATGCAACTCAACATTCGACTAATACCTTGGGGACCCTGTGTGAACCTACACACTTTAATTTCATTCTCTGCCGTCCAGTTGAATAAGGAGGCAATTTTTTTGAACGTTAGAAGCCAAACAGCAGTGGGTTTTGGAAGATATCAAAACTATTCCATAAATCTTTGAATGGGTTTTACAATTTTGGTTTTAGGTTCACATTTCAACTGTTCCAAAACAAAATCATAGTTTCTCTACACCAGCGTTGAAAATTTGAAATGGATCGGATGAAGCCTTTTCTTGAAATGAACGAAATAAAAAGGAAAAGTTGGAGAAAGAAAAAATATCAGGCACCACTTAAAGGTAATCTTCAGCAGCTACGGAAACATATATGATTCAGTCACTGCACTATAACTTTATCCCAGTATTATTCAACAATATCCCCATTTACTTCAATGGAGGTGACTAGAATAGTGCATAGCATTACACAAGTTTTGAACTAATATAAAGCATACTCTGTAAAATACACCATGGCTGAAGACTTTCAGAACTGTTCCAAATGCTATTGAAATAAGTTAGCATAATGACAAATTTGCCAACACACTAGCTATAATTCTATCTTGTCCAAAAGCTGCATCACCCATTAATCAGTGAATCTTTTCATTAAAGGTAGACGCTAATTTATTTAGCGCGATTTAACAGGAATAAAAAATTCACACACAAAACTGGCAAATGTGCGCCTACACACCTGTGTTTTTTCCTCAGCTGTCGTCAGGTAGGTAGACGTCTTTTCTTAACGTTTGAAGTAATGCTGCAGAGAATTTTGGAAGATACTGGAGCCATTTCAGTAATCTTGGAATGTGTTCAAGAACTTTGGTCATAGCTCACCTGCACTTGCCATAGCTGTAATTATCTTGCGAACAAACTGAAAATTTGAAGCTGATCTGAAAGGTTCCTCTCGAGATATGAACGAAATAAAAAATAGGAGGGGAAAAAAAAAGACAAGAAAAAATAGGGGAATTACTTAAAGGTCCCCTTACAAGGACACACAATAATATTAATAATAATAATAATAATAAAACAAATTTATTCTATTAAAGTGAACAATTGATACAGTTTTTGAGAGAAGCTCATACATAATATGCAAAGCATTTCTGGCAGACTTTTAACCTACGACTACGACCACGCAGAACTAAAAAGACTACATATTTATTCATATATACGAAAAATACCATTACAAATGCCGTTTCCAATTACAGTGATGCCTTAGATGTAGTATTCCACAGAGGATTTACTTACTCTTACACTTCTCGCTGCTCAACTAAATTTTCTTCATATCAAGTTTCCTTTTAAGCGCAGTTCCCTGATGAAACTTTAACAACGTTATCTAATATTATCTTTCAACATTAACTCTCTCATCCGTTGCAGGTCAGTATCCTCCTGAGGTCAATTATGTGTGGTCTTGTTATAACTTTTCTTCCAACCAACGTTCAGTTTTTAACCCTCATTACCCTGCACTGTTCTACTGGTTATTAGGAAGCTTTTTTGGCACTTAAGGTAAATTAATCTGTTCTGTCCCTTAATTTAATTATTATATACTCGCTCCAATTAACTTACTACTGACGTAGCTTACTCTATTATGTCGGCAGGCAGGCAGGCAGACAAGCAGGCAGGCAAGCAGGCAGGCAGGCAGGCAGGCAGGCAGGCAAGCAGGCAGGCAGGCAGGCAGGCAGACAAGCAGGCAGGCAGACAAGCAGGCAGGCAGGCAGGCAGGCAGGCAAGCAGGCAGGCAGGCAGGCAGGCAGACAAGCAGGCAGGCAGGCAGGCAGGCAGGCGCACTCGGGCGCATGCACATACAACTCCATAGTATCCATACACATTAACATACTTCCCCCCATCCCCACACATATACGTTGGTCACACACGCCCTGGGTGGGTCACACACGCCCTGGGTGGGTCACACACGCCCCGGGTGGGTCACACACGCCCCGGGTGGGTCACACACGCCCCGGGTGGGTCACACACGCCCTCGTCCGTCAAGTTTGTTTCAGATTTCCCCGAAAAAAAATGAACCTCCTTGAGAGTGATTTGAAGCGTCTTGAAGGATAACGGAATGTGTGAAATAAATTAATGAACAAAAAGGAACAATGCCATGCTTGGAACAAGTGACTGGAACAAGTAATCCTGTCAGACGCGAAAATTAGGTGACAGTCAGTGAGTACCTAAGCAAGCTCTGCCAGATGCATGACTGACAGCTTATCTGCATCATCAAGTTTGATATTTGCGTTTATGTGCAAGTGAAGCAAGTTTAATTGTAATATAGCTTGACGTGGGGGAAATAAACGTAATACTAAAAACCTAACCGACTTTCACAAATCTCAAAAATATGTACACGGCAGTTACGCAGGTCAGTTGAAGTCAAACAAGTCAACTGAAGTCAGCTTTCTGTCCAACTGCATACAGGCAGTCAGTAGTGTGGTGTAAGGTTGCATCTAGGATCATCTCATCAGGACGCTGTTTTTTTAACACATTTGAGTGAACTGGGTAAGAAGAAAGGATTCATATAGTCTCATCTCTGATCGGTAGTGACCAGCATTCTAAGGAGATTTTAGTTTAAAATATAAAGTCAAAATACTGCGACTGGAATAATTTAGCTAAAATCCGCAAATTAAGAGGAACCTTAGGACGGTATATCCGTCTGTCTTGGACAAATGTCAAGTGAAAACTGACTTCACATTGTACAAGAAAATATTAAAACGTCGTCTTACGGATCCTCTCAGAAGCGCAGAATTTTGGTGAAGAGATACTAGTTTAGAAAAACTTATAAAATTAGTGGGGGAAAAAAAACCATTTCCACCACCGCTCACTTCACTCCTGCTATCAATAGCACCTAAACAATAACAGCTTCATGATTATTCATAAGCAAACATAGTAACAAATACTCAAAATAATTTATAAGCTCTATTTGGTACAAGATCATTTGCGTCATGGACGATTATGTCCCGGTCAAATGCGTCTCGCTATATGTAACTATTACTGGGTAACAACCCCCATGTTATATATGCTAAGCCTCTTATCTCAGCTCAAAAAGTAACCGTCAAATCAATTAAGGTAATTGTAGGCAAATGAGGGGGGCCTCGTTTGCGACTCAGCTACATATAAACAACCCCCACATGTGTTGGGTATGATTACAAATCACAGTATGATTCACCGGAGGTGCAATGGTTAAGTTCTGGTTGCCCACAACATGCATACTTTTAAAGTTTGGACTTTAATATTAAATTTTTCAATCAGAAAAAATGCATGCAACAATCCCTATTTTAATTAATAAAAATGTTTATGATAAAACAACTTACATATGTAAAATTATGTCTTGAATGATATATACATATTTTGGTATGGAAATGTTCAGGACACAAAGATATTAAAAACCCAAAAAATTACATCTAACGTGAAATACACACACATTGGGACATGTCCAGTAGCAAAAAAAAAATAAAATGTCCAGGGACGCCAATGACCGGGACTCCCGCATTTGACCAGGACACAGTTGTCCAGGACGCAATTGTCCTGTTACCGCACTATTTATAGGGGAAATTGGAATGAAAAACTGAAATGCATTTCTTTCCGAGTGTGATATGAAGATAGTATTCCCCGTATCCCTTAAGCTAAATCTGTATATTTTAATACACCCAAAAGAAAGAGCAAGAGTGTGGTATAAGTTTCTTATACAGCTAATTATCACTAATGAAGATCTAGAAAGGGTCACTATATGTTACCTTCCTTGTGCTTCCACCAACTGCAGTGTTGAGGGGGTCTCCACCACACGAAGGGGACAGGTAAACACCTAAACATCTGTCTTCACACAAATGTTTATATGGATCACCTGGTGGTTCACAGGTTCATAGTAGATAAGCCCCTGACCTGTGGTCAGGGGCTTATCTACTATGAAGCTAATTAAGTTTAAGCTTCAGGGCTCCTAATCCCGGAGGGACCCCAGAAACGACTTTATTCCATAATACTTAAAATTTTTGGGTCTACTGTATGAGAAGGGTGTTTTAAAATATTTTGCTTCTGTCCACCTTGTGGTTCAAACCATCCAGGGTAATTAGCTCGTCTCAACGCAGGGCAAGAGGATGTGGAGCTGTATTGATGTCCCGGCCGTGCTGGTGTCGCAGCAAATAAACAGGCGGGTGTCTAGCGGGTATCAAGGCATATCCAGCGAAATATCCTTGCGAAGCAGCGTGCTTGATCGATCCTACGAATTAGCAGCAAGTTGTTCAGGATTCTGCATGACATTGGTGTTTGGCAGTACTTCAAATGAATCAGGCACACACATCACACTTATAGCCACCACTTGCGTTTTATTCATGTTCTCAGCTTTTATTTGTTAATTTTATCTATTTTTGTGTGTCTTTATATCATTACCTGTTTACGTAAAGACCACTGACTATCGTCTACACTCTCAAAGTTGTCTGTAAATACCACAACTATTACTATCAGTTCCAAAAGAGAGAACAGAGACCACTACCATCCCCTTTTTAACATCGTCGTTTCAGATGATTTTGCTGAAGTGGTCGTCCCACTCCATACGAATGGAACCCTGATCACCTTTGGACATGTCAGATGACCCAACTGTTAGACACCTGGAGGACACCATATATAAACTCTGACGATGGCCTTTGGCGGTAGATCCAGTAGTAGCAAGGGACGGTGTATGATTCTTGGCATTTTTTCCAATCGTGTGTCCGGACTGTCGACGTTCAGCTAATTCTTTTCGTCGGAATTGCTTCCTTATTCCATTATGTGCAATGGATAAATTTACCGGTTTTCTATTCAACAGGCAGTCCTGAACCATTTCCATTAATGCCAGCTGTTTTACTAGGATGGACCCTCTTGAAACCATTTCCTATTTTACCTGGGGTGTAAATAGGCAAACCCTTCTCAGATTACATACTGGCCTAATTATACCCAAGCTAGATTATTAAGATCAATTAAGTTCTGTAGCTTATCAGGTTAGTTACTTTTAGGAAACTCGCTGCTCAAAACCAAACATTCCCTCTTCGCTGGATCACTGCGATGCCCATTGATTTCATCTTGTTTAAGTCTCTACGACCTATACGATCCCCATTAGTAACTCAAAAGTGTTAATAAAGAAATTCATAAAATAGTTAACCCCATCTGCTGCAGCCCTTTAGTCTTCGAGTTAATTAAGAGCTCTAGCTGTAGCTCTTAACTTCCAGCCATTGTAAGATCCATCTCTTACTTCTTGATCACTCAAATATCGCATTCGTATGCTGTTGCTGTGTCAGTGGTGGTTCAGAATACTGAGTTGGAGTAACGTATGCAGCAACTTTTCCAAATACAGTAATAAAAAAAAACATTTAATATATTCGGACAGCATTCACAGTATAGTTATGCTATATTCGTTGCTATCATTACGTTTCAACTATACTCACCTCATCATTACACATTTCAAGTCTTTCATTAAGAATTATAAGCTATCCAGAAATATGATTCCCAACATCACGTTTCATAGATAACAATGGCTCTCCTGAAATTCTAGCAAGCACAATTAAACTTTCAGGGTACCAAACACGCAGATCAGCCGCTCGATCTGATATTCATGATATACTCATCTCCCACACGTGGGTTTCGTGAGTTTAAATTGGGTTTTTTTTTCCAGTTCTGTTCTGGTATAAGTCAAAAGAACAACAAATTGTTTTCCATCAAACTGAAATTAGAATACTGGTGATCATCTTTCCATAGTTGTGCTTTGGAAACGGCACTCACTCAGGGATCTGACACACGACTTACAAATACATGTGTAAAGTTTTCAGGCACTCTTGGCAAGGAATGCCTGGTGGCTTTAGCAGTTACCAGTATGGTATATTAATAGACCGTCCTATCTATCAGAGTGCATGCAAACTTCGTTTCTGAAATCTACAATGCCAACTGACCTTGCCGACGTTCCATGTTTAATGAAGACTATACCGACTTTGACTTCAGTTTTATCGATACTAACCCACCCCCCTTCTTCCCTCAAGTAACCTCTTCTCATTATACTGTTTCACCTATACGATTTTAGCGCACGTTTTAGAAAATATTAATGACCAATAGTTGGATGAAGCATTCACAACATCCAGTACACCAATAATGCGTTCTCAAATTATAAGCGAAATCCTTGGAAGAAGAAACATTGCAACCAGTTATTTAAAGATGACATTTTTTGGGGCATACATCATTGTAATATTTGAAGTTTCAAAATAATCGTATTTTATTTCAAATTCTCTACAATCCATTAAGATTTTTTTTTTAATTTTCTTGGATCATTTTTGCATCCTCTAATGACTGCACCAGCGATTAAGAATTGATGTTGCATTCTCTAGTTATCGTCCTTCTAGAGAGACGGACTTTTATTCCTCTTTTTTTTGGATCGAGTCCGCGTGCCTCCCATCTCCCAGGCGCTGTATAACCTCTCTATCATGAATGTTATACAAATACAAGAGCTCTAAAAGTTTTAACTGGTCAGAAGAGAAGTTCTCAAATTATCACACCGAATCCAACAATTCCAAGGGTATCATTAATTGAACTGTTAGAAACCCAAGCTGTTCACATCAAGTATCCTCCTCTTGTTATTTTACGGAAAAATTGCCATACCATTTTAAAAATAAAAACGGCATTTGGCACCAACACTCTTCAGAAACATTCCCAATCTTTTTTTCTAAAGGAATACTGTAATGTTGATGGTTTATAAGCCGATAAGCGACTTTCTCACATTATCACATGGAAACAAAAATCGAGAATTGGTAAACTGACCAGAAGGCAAAAATCTGGGACCGTTACCGAGTTATCCCTACTATCGCTTGTGCCAAGTTCCTCTGAAATTTCTAAATTATTAACAAGGGTTTCCTTGTTTGCCAGAACCAAGTCAAGCAGGTTGTTTCCCCTTGTAGGTTCTGTAATCAACTGCTTTAAAAAACAATCATGAACTACGTCTATGAAGTCGTTAGACTAAATTCCCAGTCAATGAATTCCAGTCAATAAGACAATCAATAAGTCTCCCAGAATTACTACCTTATCGTGCCTTGTGGCTAACAATTTCCTCCCACAGTAGTCTTCCTTGGTATCTATGCAAGTTTGGGGGATTGTATATCACATCTAAAATAAATTTTTCGTGCTCCTCTGAAAATTCTACCAAGACTCAGTATGTGTTATTTCAGAGTTAATGCACGATCCCGGACATACAGTGCCACCCCACCCTCCTTTCTGATGCTTCTGTCTATTTGGAACAATTTAAAACCTTGACTGACATTCAGTAGGCATGTCCCGATTTTTCATATTAAACCACGACTCAGTTGTGGCAAATACATCAATGTTACCTGCACTTGCAACTAATCTCAATTCGTCCATCTTATTTCTAGCATCATGATTTAGTATAATATAAATTTAGAAACCCTCCCTTCTAATTTCTCTTCCTGCTCATTTCTGTTTCTCCACTATCCCAGTTACTGACGGTATCACCTAGTGCCACTTTAGACATCTAGTGTCCCTGTTCTCTGACTGGAGAACAGGGACACTAAGGAACATAAACAATACGGAACTAAGGAACAAACAATACATGGCGTTCATGTCTTACGAATTTACTAACTTTTTTCACTAAGGTGTTTGAGGAAGTAGATCATGGTAATGAATATGATATTGTGTATATGGACTTCAGTAAGGCTTTCGATAAAGTTCCACATCAGAGGCTACTGAGGAAACTTAAGGCACACGGAATAGGAGGATAAATTTTTTCCTGGGTAGAGGCATGGTTGACTAATAGGCGGCAGAGAGTTTGCATAAATGGAGAGAAATCAGAATGGGGGCGTGTCTCAAGCGGTGTTCCACAGGGGTCAGTTTTGGGCCCCCTGTTGTTTACAATTTACATAAACGACATAGATGAGGGAATAAATAGTAGCATAAGTAAATTTGCTGATGACACCAAAATAGGCCGTCCAATTCATTCAAACGAAGACATTAGAGCACTCCAGGATGATTTGAATAGACTGATGCAGTGGTCGGAGAAGTGGCAGATGCAGTTTAATGTAAACAAATGCAAAGTTCTAAATGTTGGGCAGGACAATAACCATGCCACATATAAGCTGAATAATATAGATCTTATTACTTGTAATTGCGAGAAGGATTTAGGAGTTCTGGTTAGTAGTAATCTGAAGCCTAGACAACAGTGCATAAGTGTTCGCAATAAAGCTAACAGAATCCTTGGCTTCATATCAAGAAGTATAAATAACAGAAGTCCTCAGGTTGTTCTTCAACTCTATATATCTTTGGTTAGGCCTCATTTAGATTATGCTGCACAGTTCTGGTCACCGTATTACAGAATGGATATAAATGCACTGGAAAACGTACAGAGGAGGATGACAAAGTTGATCCCATGTATCAGAAATCTTCCCTATGAGGATAGACTGAGGGCCCTGAATCTGCACTCTCTAGAAAGGCGTAGAATTAGGGGGATATGATTGAGGTGTACAAATGGAAAACAGGAATAAACAAAGGGGATGTAAATAGCGTGCTGAAAATATCCAACCAAGACAGGACTCGCAGCAATGGTTTCAAGTTGGAAAAGTTCAGATTCAGGAAGGATATAGGAAAGCACTGGTTTGGTAATAGAGTTGTGGATGAGTGGAACAAACTCCCGAGTACCGTCATAGATGCTAAGACGTTGTGTAGTTTTAAAAATAGGTTAGATAAATACATGAGTGGGTGTGGATGGGTGTGAGCTTGTACTAGGTCAGATGCAGTGCTCCTTCCTTAAGTGAATGTAACCTGACCTGTACTAATTCCTTAAGTGGAAGTGACCTGACCAGGTGGTCGGCTGGACAATTATATGAGTGGGTGCGGTTGGGTGTGAATTGGTCCTGACTAGGTTGTGCTACTATGTCAGATGCAGTGCTCCTTCCTTAAGTGAATGTAACCTGACCTGGCTGGGTCGGGGCATTGGCTTAAGCCGTTGGAGATTTGGACCTGCCTCGCATGGGCCAGTAGGCCTGCTGCAGTGTTCCTTCTTTCTTATGTTCTTATGTTCTTATATGCCAGGCCCCTCTTGGAGTACGCAGCGCCTATATAGAACCCCCAGTCTGATAAAGCAAGCAAAGAAGTTGGAAAGAATGTAAATGTTTGCAATAAGAGTAGTAGCAGAGCTGAGAGATATGAGCAATGAGGAGAGGGAAAAGGAGCAACATTCACGGTATTAAGAGACCATAAGAACCATAGGTGACATGATTACGATATACAAATTACCGAGAAGAACTGTTAGGGTGAACAGGGCGAATCTGTTTTACTAAATGAGGCTCTTTTCAGATACAACGCGAGGGCACAACTGCTACTTTAAAACCACAAATCAGTCACATGGATGTTAGAAAATAGTTCAGCCACATTGCGCTGAGAAAGTGAAACTTAGACAGCAAAATGGTAGAAGCAGGATCCGTAGTTTAAAGAATAGGTATGAATGGGCTTACGAAGCCTGGAGAGAATGAACTCCATAGCAGCCAGCCGGTCAGTAGCTCAGACGCGATCCCTGGAAAGAGTACAGATTGGCGAGTAGATGCGTACAAGCATACATATGCAAAAATATATATATGCGCATGCGTACAAAGGCACACACATACGCACAGGCACACACATTTATGTATTTTGCTGCGATTGAACTTTATCACCGCCTTGTCTAATTCCTTTGACTTGAGGTGCAGGGGAATGTGATACATCTATGAGCGCTTTCGACCGTCTTTCTACTCCCATCGCCACAGCAAGCCAGCTGTAGGCGAGGGAACTGAAGGTGGTCAGTGCCGTAGCGATTTTCAATAAAGTCACATAAATAAATGACACATCACTGAGACTGTATATGGCTCTTACTTAACGTTACTATGTGCATATGCAGCTTTCAAGTTTAATAGTGTTGCAGAAATGCAGTAAAAGTAGAGTTTTAAAAGGATCCTCTTACGACTGATAGCCAGTAGGGTAATATAATGACAGAGTATACCGACAGTATGAAAATAAGACATCTCGTTCACAAACAAGATATTGCTGTTAATAGGTGTTGGAGAGGTGAAAAAGAGGTCGTGAAGTCACATGGCGATACCCAATTGAGTGCGGTTATGTGACTAGGAATTAGACACACAAAAGTATACGATACCCACCAATAAAGGTATACAAGTGATCGCAGTATTTGGTATTGGGAAAATAAGTAAGTAGTAATAATTTTGCAAGAATTATCTTCAAGTAAAATGACATGTTCAACTAATATTTTCTCCCGTAGTTTCGGTCTCCAGGAGATTTGTCAAGCTTAAGAAAGCTTCTCTAGACAGAAACATTGCTGCAGTAAAGTGTCTTATTAATTGCACATGTTCTTTTACCTATCAATAAGTCAGTAGGCCTCTGCAGAGTTCTTCCATTAGGCCCTTTAGGAATATCTTGTAACGCAGAGATTTATACCTAAGAAAAAGTTGAATAACTGATGATTTTCATCACAGGAGGAGCTCCTGGAGCTGAATGACATTATGGGAGTGTCAAGCCTCCCAAGCCCCTTCACTTCCGCCGCGCCGCGACTGTTGAACACACAAGATAAGAAATACAGATTTAAGTGGCAATCAAAATCTGGAAGGGAACTATTTCTGCATCCAAAATAACCAGAAAAAAAATAATGGGGGTTTACTAGAGCATCCACTCTTTGTTAACATGGAAAGTGTACTACGAGAGTTCCCTCGATATATAACACAAACAAGGCTCAATGGAGTGACATGTAAGAAAATCCCGGGCCTCTATAAGCTTAAAAGTGACATGAATGAAGCTGCGCAAATACTGTTACCTATTCTGACTTTCTGCTCAAAACATGTGAATGGAAAAGTAGAATAATACTACCCACTTCATTTAAATACTTTTATAGTGAAGATAGCCTACCACAGTGATAACTTGCCTGTCTTGGCTTTAGGGCTTCTAAGAAACCTGGCTAGGTCGCCGAGTGAATGAATATGAACCGCCTCAATGGTTCGTTCCACTTTTATGAAAAGACAAATATAAACATGTAACAGTAATATGTAATTAAGTAGAAACTTAAAGTAAACTAAAAAAAATGATAAAGTTTACACGAACATGAAATATTGCCTACCTGATTCAATAAGAACGTACAACAATGTTCAAAACAATACACGAGTTTCCCTAGCAAGAGGTATGGAGCAGTTCATGTCACTGTAGTTTGGCTTTGATCCACTATGGTCCATTGTAACGTAAATAGAATCGCCACGGAAGATGGAAGATGATGTCAACTCAGTATATATTATAGTATAACACAGGTGCATATATGAGCGAGGCGTTAATGAGACGGTGTGACTCTGCCTTACTTGGGGTTGATTACCACAGTAACAGGATACGAGGTTAAAAGGAAATTGTTACCTGACTTTTACCAGTGTCAAAACAGGTCATGGAATCCCTCGAGGTTCCACTGGCCTACTCAAAACACTCGGGCTGAGCTAGAAAAAAATAGCACACAGCAGTTACCGTTACAAGTGGTTCACTCACTTGATAAGATGAAGTCTTTAAAGATGAGGAAAAAACTTAACTTTACGTTAAAAACAGGTAACGGATGTAAGAAATCTAGACAAATACAACAAACACAGGAATGAATACCCATGATCGTGAGAGAGCTCGGTGGTCAAGTGACTTTCTTTTAGACTCAGTGCTCAACAAATCATCTGCTGCCCCAGAGTGCAGGGTTGTATTTACCTGAAACCTGTATTTACATGAAACAAGCACTAAACACACACACACAACCGACTTCAAAGCCACATTCACATAAAATTTATGTAGTTTACAAGTTAAATTTATCCTTGCAAAGTTGTGCAGATTTTAATTTATTTATTTTATTAATCTAATTATTTCCTGTGAAATAATGTGAAAATGCCTCTTCTGATCAGATATAAATCATAGTACATACCAATGTCCATACCATCAGTGCACCCTCAAGCTCACTGTAAAAAAAAAATTGTATTTACCAAAAGTATAAAAAAACATTACTTGCATGGGTACTCAATCCATAAACGGTGGTGAGTCTTATTTTGAAACAAATTTGACTTAATATTGGTCTTCGTACATTGAGATTTGTTTCTTTTTATGAAAGAAAAAGAGAAACTATCAAAAAAATGCTTATAAAGCAATAATTTCTAAGTGCTTCATTTGATAGGATTCACCCTTAAATATATCTTATAACTTAATAATATAGATTCTGAGAATCTTCTAACGTAATGTACTGTAGCATTTTATAATATTGGCACCTCTAAGATAATTCCTCATTAGCTCTACTTCTAAGCTAGTGATGCTAAGTAGAAGCTGAGTATACCCTAATTTACCATTTTTATTAAAGAAATTAGGATATTAGTATCCGTATGATAACTTGTGTGTTCTGCTTCTACTTAGCTTCACAATATCAACTCCAATATGTAACTGCATTAGAATCTTACACTGCACTCTTCACTATTTCTTTCAAGAAATACGGGGATACCTTTCTTGGATCACGCAGCAGCCGAAATACGTCTAGCTTAGTATTTCAAAGCCTCTTTGACCAAAAGGAAATATTCCGTATGTACAAAGGAGAACTATCGTTCAGTGCCCTCTTTTAGTAGAACAGTCTTACAGTGGAACATTAATACAAAGGAACAGTTTTTTGCGTCGGTATTATTATGAAAAAAAACTTATAATGGAATAGTATTAGAGTGCAACAGCTTTATAGTGGAACGGTTTAGAGTAGAACAGTCGTATTGTAGGACTTTAAAAGTGGAGCATTCTAATATTTGAAGACATACCGGAAAAGTCATAGTGTGGAACAGCCTTTTTTGTGGAATAGACTTTTAGAACTTTCTCCCATTAAAACAGCCGTAGAGAGGAACAATCTTGTAGTGGAATTGACTTTCAGTGGACCTGTTTTGCAGGGAGCAGTATTATAATGGAGCATTATTGTAATGGAAGAGTCTTAGTGTGTAACAGTCTTGTGTTAGTGGTGTCAGGGAACGCCTTCCACCTGAACAAAATATAATGGAAAAAATAAAAACAAATAAAGACTCTTGGGTAGGAAATAAACAAAGAATTTTAAGTTTTTTTAATAAAATATAAAAAAATAGGCCGATGTGGTTCTGGCAGGATGGAGAGTAGGAGAATATAAGGCCCAGGATGAGTCTCGGGTGTAGACGAGATGTAGGAAGGTTATCCTGGGCAGTTGTTAAGAATTCTCGTGGAACAGTATTATAGTGGAAGAGTCTTACAATAGAAGGGTCATAAAGTAACTGTTATATAGAGAAACTGTCCTACAGTGGAAGAGTCTTATAGTGGAACAGTCTCGCAATGGAACTGATTTATGTTGAATCAGTCATAGTGGAACAGTCTTACACTGGAACAGTTTTATACTAAAACAGTTTTACACTGGAACAGTTTTACACTGGAACAGTTATATACTGGAACAGTTTTATACTGGAACAGTTTTATACTGGAACAGTTTTATACTGGAACAGTTTTATACTGGAACAGTTTTATACTGGAACAGTTTTATACTGGAACAGTTTTATACTGGAACAGTTTTATACTGGAACAGTTTTATACTGGAACAGTTTTATACTGGAACAGTTTTATACTGGAACAGTTTTATACTGGAACAGTTTTATACTGGAACAGTTTTATACTGGAACAGTTTTATACTGGAACAGTTTTTGGGTAGAACAGTCCTTTAGAGGAACATTTATAGTAAAGATTAAAAGCAGGTGGGGATATAGTTTTGGAGTGGTTACTTTTATTTAATAAATGTATGGTAGACGGTAAGATACCTAGGGACTATACACACACAACCCGCACATATAAAAGAGAGGAGCTTACGACGACGTTTCGGCCCGACTTGGACCATTTACAAAGTCACACTAACACACAGAGACAGAGGAAGGGTATTTATAGGCAGGCAGACAGGGGAGGGTACAAGAGAGTGGGGAAATGTAGGAGTAGTGGTAGTAGTGGTAGTAGTAAAGGTAGTAGTAAAGGTAGTAGAGTAGACAGTCATATGGGAAGGAGCACTGCTATGAGGCTAGCGGCCGCAAGGGGTACGAGAGGGAAGAAAAGCGAAAAAATGAAGGAAAATACAAGGCAAAAGAAAGAACAGAAAGAAAGGAAAACCCAAGGAGAAAAAAGGAGAAGGGGGAAGATAAGACAGGGAAGGAATCAGGTTAAGTCACGGGTGTTCTGAAGTTTAGAGCATATAAATACCCTTCCTCTGTCTCTGTGTGTTAGTGTGACTTTGTAAATGGTCCAAGTCGGGCCGAAACGTCGTCGTAAGCTCCTCTCTTTTATATGTGCGGGTTGTGTGTGTATTGTTCCAGTCACGGTATTGTGCCTTTTTTGTTATTTACCTAGGGACTGGCAGAGAGCATTCATAGTTCCTTTGTATAAAGGAAAATGGGGACAAAAAATTGTGTAAAAATTATAGGGGAATACGTCTGTTGAGTATACCTGGTAAAATATACGGTAGAGTTATTATTGAAAGAATTAAGATTAAGACGAACAGCAGGATAGCAGATGAACAAGGAGGCTAAATTTAGGTGAACAGAAAAGAGAAGAGAAGTTGCAGAGGTTGGTGGATGAGTTTGGTAGGGTATATAAAAGAAATATAAAAGTGAATATAGGAAAGAGTAAGGGGATGAGGATAAAAAAAATTATGTAACGAAAAGATTGGAGATCAGATTGGAGGGAGAGAGTATGGAGGAGGTGAATGTATTCAGATATTTGGGAGTGGACGTGTCAGGAGATGGGTCTATGAAAGATGAGGTGAATCATAGAATAGACGAGAGGAAAATGATGAAAGGGGCACTGAGGAGTCTGTGGAGACAAAGAACTTTATCCATGGAAGCAAAGAGGGGAATGTATGATAGTATAGTTATTCCAATGCTCTTATATGGGTGTGAAGCATTTGTGGTGAATGTTGCAACAAGAAGTAGGCTGGAGGCAGTGGAGATGTCATGTCTGAGGTCAATGTGTGTTGGGAATATAATGCAGAGAATCCGTAGTTTGGATATTAGGAGGATGTGTGGGATTACCAAAACAATTATCCAGAGAGCTGAGGAAGGGTTATTGAGGGGTTCTGAAATGTAGAGAGGAAAAGTCCTACAGCTGAACAGTCTTTTAGTGGAAGAATCTTCTGGTTAACTTTCTCAAAGTGAAACAGTATTATAGTGGAACAATCTAGTAAAACATAATGGAACATTCATATAGAGAAAAATTCTCATGGAAGAACAATTTTATAAAGGAATTCTGTTATACTGGAACAGTTACATCATTTCAGTGGAAAAGTACATTTGTTAAGCAGTCGTTTAATGAAAAATTCTTCGAGAAAATGGTTTGTAGTGGAAGTCTTACAATGGAACAGTAGAATAGTGAAAAAGTTGTTTTTAAACTATAAAGACAAGATGACCTGGATAGGTCGATGTTGTGGTCAGAGAAGTGACAGATGCTCTTCAATGCTGTCAAATAAAAGGGTATAATGTTAGGAAAAGAAAATAACATGGGTATTTGTAAGTTACATAAAAATCTTTTTCAAAATGAATGCGAACAAGATTTAAGAGTTTTGGTTAACAGAAATTTAAAGTCATAACAATAAAGGTAAAATAATGCTTGGTTTTATATGGAGACGTATACAAAATTAGTATTCTTAAAATTTATACTTTATCTAAAACAGAATGGACTTGTATACATGTGCTGGAAAATATGCAGATAAGAATGAAGGAATGTACTGTATGTGTCAGAAACCTTTCAAACGAAGGCAGAATACACTGAATTTGAACTCCTGAAAAATGTAGAATTAGCGTATTTATGACTGAAGTGAACATTTGGATCAGACACACAAAAAGGGATACCAATACCGTACCGAAACATCTCTGGCAAATTTAGATTTAGCAAATGTAGGGAAGTATTAGGTTGGATGCAGAGTTTTAGAAGACTGGATCAAACTCCCAGGCAGTGTCATTAAAGCATGAACTGAACTTAGGGTTGCTTTCAGTAGATAGACTGGTAAGAGAGCGAGTGTAACTGGGTGTGAGTCGTGGACCTGCCTACCAAGAGCCACTGTTCTCATGTTCTTGACTGGTGGTGAACAGGTTAAGCGCAGCTTTAATGACCCTCGCTTAGTCGATAGGCTTTAAACCAACATTTTTTTTTAACAGCTGCCGTTTTTCACTGAAACTGGGTAACCAAAAAGTTAAAACATTTACCATCACTAATTTTAAAAGCTGCTGTTTTGCCAGAAGTGTGCATAATATATTCAAATATTTTGATCGTATACTTTATTTGCAAATTTATTCATGTAATTTATAAGCCTAAGATAATTACAAAATATATTATACTTTTCATGTATAATTTATTTATACCGTTTTATTGTACAACTCGCAATTTTGTTTATATAATTATGATTATTCGCATAACATATCAGTATAATTATTTCACATAACTTAATTACATATTTTAAACACGTTTTATTTCAGAAATGTATATGAACTCATAAATTATTTACATAATTTATTCCCAGAATATATTTATATAATATTGGCATAATTCCTGAAAGCCATGTGGAACATGGCAGGAACATGAAATGCAGGTTTTGTTGCTACTTTGTTTTTGTCAGCACTTAAGAGGGTGCCAGGTGGAGGCACAAGGTCCGTGTTAATCAGTGTAAAGTTCCGTCAAACCAAGACATGTGGGCGAAGCACTTAAATATTTTTTGCACTACCATTTGCAAGCACGCCAAATAAAACGTGTTAAAACTTGACGTATTACAGTAAAAACGCGCTTAAACATGACAGTACACTTAACAGGTACTAAAATAGCATTAAACACGTACTAAAACATGACACAAAACATGTAATAAAAACTCAAACACTACAAATACTGTTTACCAAAGTAGACGTAAAGTAGACGCAAGGTAGACGCTGCGTGCACGCGTCTACTCAACCTAGCGGTATATTATCTTTTTAATAATACAAACCGGCTCTTGCTTATTAAGCTAAATATATTTATATTACTTTCATATTGAAATATCAAATAAGAATTTTTTTTTTCAGCTCTTTCAGAAGCTTCCTTAGCTTTTAAATAGAATGCGCGTGAGAACTTAGAATTCTATTTTTTCACAGTGGTTATTCTGCATATTGTGATATCACTTGTTTACTGTGATCTTATTTGCATTACAAACACACACACACACACACACACACACACACACACACACACCACGCCCCGATGGCATGGTGGCTAGCGCTCTTGCTTCACGCACGGAGGGCCCGGGTTCAATTCCCGGCGGGGCCGAAACATTTCGAAGTGTTTCGTTACACACACACACACATATATACAACAGGCCTAGTGTCTAATCGACATGTGCCTAGGACAAAATGGTAACTAACTAACACATATATATGAATAACAACCACTGTGAAAGAATAGCGAAATTCCAAGCACTTTCATGACTTCTCACGTTAATGTGAGAAGAAACGAAAGCGCTTGGAATTTCGCTATTCTTCACAGTGGTTGTTCTGTATATTGTGGTATCACCTGTTTACTATGATTTTATTGTGATATATATATATATATATATATATATATATATATATATATATATATATATATATATAAATATACACACACACAATCGTGCCGAACAGGTAAAACTTGTGATTTTTGCTTAAATAGCAACTCTCCTCTTGCCATATAAGACAAGCGAAAATTTGTGTATGCAATAATTTAACAGAAAACATTCAGAACCTAACGAAAAAAAATATTCATTATGTTTGTTTATTAATATATTATTGTAAACTTATCTAAAATATATTTAGTTGGATTAGGCTAAATTAGATTGCACTTGTTATAATAAGGTTAGGTAAGTTTCCTAAGGTTCCTATGAAACAAAATTATTAATTTTTACATTAACATAAATGAAAAAAATATATATTTAAACATATAAGAGAAAACTTTAGAAAGGACTTAATTTTAAACGAGTTCTTGCTAAGTGACCAGTTTTACCTATTCGGCACGACATTTGCACACAAAAAATAAACTGAGCCACACCACCCTCGTAAAATCTCTTTACTAGTTACTGAGAGCATTTAAAGAGTTTTTACGAGGAACGTGAGGCTCAGGTAAGGGTATGTAGGAGAGAGACTTCCTCAGTAAAAGTAGGCCATAGACAGGAATGCGTTATGTCACCCTATTTGTTCAATATATTTATAGATAGGGTTGTAAGAGAATGAAATACTCGGGTGTTGGGGAGAGGTGTGGGATTAAAAGGTTAAGACTAACACAGAGTGGGTGTTGTTATAGTTGCTTTTTCCTGATGACACTGTGCTTTTGGGAAATTCTGAAAAGAAGTTGCAGAGGTTAGTGAACGAATTGGGAGGGCATGTAAAAGAAGGAAATTAAAAGTGAACATTGGAAAGAGCAAGATGAGGAGGATAAAATAATTAGGAAATGAAAGATTGGATATCAGATTAGAAGGGAGTGTGGAGGAAGTGAATGTGTTCAGATGTTTGGGAGTGGATTTGTCAGTAGATGGGTCTATGAAAGACGAGGTGAACCATAGAATTGATGAGGATGAAAAGGCGAGTGGTGCACTGGGAAGTCTGCAGAAAGAACCTTATCCATGGAGGCAAAAGGAATGTATGTGAGTATAGTGGTACGAATGCTCTTGTATATGGGTGTGAAGCATGGGTGATCAATGTTGCAACTAGAAGGCTGGAGGCAGTGGAGATGTGACTGAGGGCAGTGTGTGGTGTGAACATTATGTAGAAAATCCGTAGCTTGGAGAATAAGAGAGGGTGTGGGCAGAAGCATACGTACGGAAAATAACACCAATGGCAAGCATTGAAATTGCGCCCCTGTCGAAACATCTAACACCAATCTTTTAGATAACTTTACCATAAAATCAGCTCAAAAATACAAGTCAAGCTCGTTAATCTTTTAATTAATAAATTATGGCACTACATGAAAATTACAATTGCACCTTCCTTGATTTCACTGACGCAAATTCGTCAACGAGTGCTCAAATTCATTTTTTTTAATTCATTCTTTTTCTGCACCCAGCAGAGCAAGATCACAGAGTCTGTCTTGTCCCATGGAGGCTCTCAAATACGAAAGTATTAGTTTTAACTTGCTGAATGATCTCTCACAGCTGGCGATGGTAACTGCGATGGCTAGAAGTATGTGAATAGAAATGCGAAGATTGGGAAAGACGCTCTCATATCCATACTGAACAATATATTCGAGTTCTTCAAGGCTTGAAATTATCATTTAGGTTCGACTTGATAGCAACATTTTGCAATCTAAAATTTCATTTAGCTGCTGTCCATCAAAATCAGAGCTGTACAATTTGCCCAAAATATCGCACTTCCTTAGGTCGTCACTGTCGGCACCGTAACTGTCTCCCAACATCGAAAAGGAACCCAAACTTGGCGTCAGTGTTGTACAAACGGGCAAAAACTTCCATCCATTTCTTTGTGAAGACGGTCAAGTGTTCCATTCATGACTCTTGACAGTTCCTCCTTTGTTAACCCAGCGTCTCTCGAGTTCTCATCAGTCATTCGTTTCTTTCGTGTCTTATGTCTTACAACTTCAATATTCCATTCTTGACAGAGACCGAGTCCTTCTTAGAGTGACTCACTTGTAGCCTGTCCAGGTCTCTTTGTAGTCCTACCTGATCCTTGACCGATTTAATTATCCTTATTAACTTCACATCATCTGCAAACAAGGACACTTTTGAGTCTATCCCTAACGTTATGTCATTAACATATACCAAAAACAGCACAGGTCCTAAGATTGTCCCCTGTGGAACCCCGCTCGTCACAGGCGCCCACTGACACCTCGTCACGTACCATGACTCGTTGCTGCCTCCCTGTCAGATATTCTCTGATTAATTGCAGTGCCTTTCCTGTTATGCGTGCCTGATCCTCTAACTTTTGCATTAACCTCTTGTGAGGAACTGTGTCGAAGGAATTCTTGCAGTCCAAGAAAATGCAGTCTATCCACCCCTCTCTCTCGTGTCTTACTTCTGTTACCTTGTCATAAAACACCAGTAGGTTTGTGACACAGGATTTTCCTTCCCTGAAACCGTGCTGGTTGTCGTTTACAAGCTTGTGTCTTTCTAGGTGCTTCACCATTCTCCTCCTGATCTTCTCCATGACTTTGCATACTATACATGTCAGTGACAGGTCTGTAGTTTAATCCCTGGTGTCTGTCTCCTTTCTTAAAAATTGGGACTACATTTGCCATCATCCATACCTCAGGTAGTTGCCCAGTTTCAATAGATGTGTTGAAGATTTTTGTTAAGTGGCACACACAGCATCTCTGCTCCCTCTCTAAGGACCCTCGGAGAGATGTTGTCTGGTCCCACCGCCTTTGAGGTATCAAGTTCACATAGCAGCTTCTTCACCTCCTCGGTTGAGTGTATTTCATTCAGCACTTGTTGGTGTACCTCCCTATTTTGAATTCCTGGAGTCCTTCCTGTCTCCACTGTAAATACTTCTTTAAATCTCATGTTGAGCTCCTCTCATACCTCTTGGTCGTTTCTTGTGAACTCCTCGCGTTCCTTCCTCAGCCTGATTACCTGGTCCTTGACTGTTGTTTTCCTCCTGATGTGGCTATACAATAGCTTCGGGTCAGACTCGACTTTCGATGCTATGTTATTTTCGTATTGTCGCTGAGTCTCCATTCTTATCAATGCATATTCGTTTTTGGTTCTTCGGCTAATCTCTTAATTTTCCTGGGTCTATTGTTTTCTGTACTTTCTCCATTCTCCAGTGCACTTAGTTTTTGCCTCCCTACACCTTTGGGTGAACCAAGGAATCGTTATGGTCTTCCCATTATTTCTGTTTTCCTTGGAAGCAAACCTCTCCTCTGCCTCCTTTCATTTTGTTGCCACATAGTCCATCATTTCTGTTACTGGTTTTCCTGCCAATTCTCTCTCACACTGAACGTCTTGCAGGAAGTTCCTCATGCCTGTGTAGTCCCCCGTCTTGTAGTTTGGTTTTTCCCGTCCTATTTCTGCTACCCTCTCCACTTGAAGCTCAACTATGTAATCAAAGCACAAAACCACATGATCACTAGCTCGAAGGGGCCTTTAGAACGTGATACCCTCATTGTCCAAACTACTCAAGGTGAATACTAGGTCCAGTCTTGCTGGATCATCCTCACCTCTCTGTCTGGTAGTGTCTAACATGTTGATGCATGAGGTTTTCCAGTACCACATCCATCATCTTGGCTCTCCATGTTTAGGGACCCCCATGGGGCTCCAGGTTTTCCCAGTCAATCACCTTGTGATTGAAATCACCCTTATCTAGTAACTTTGCTCTCCCCATGTGAGCTCTTCTGGCCACCTCGGCTAGTGTGTACCATTGCTCTGTTGCTCTTGTCGTATTCTTCTCTGATCCTCCAGCAGTTCTGTGGCGGGTTGTACAGTACTGCAATTACCAACTTAGGGCCCCCAGACTGGATTGTTCCTACTATATAGTCCATTTCGCCCATTCCATCCATTCCTTCCATTTCCTCAAATCCCCACTGGTTTTTAATGAGCAGTGCAACTCCTCCTCCCCCTCTGCTCCCTCTATCTTTCCTGAGGATTTGATATCCGGGTGGAAAGATTGCATCTGTTATCATCCTGGTGAGTTTCGCTTCTGAGTGCTATTATGTGTGAATATGTGTGTGTGTGTGTGTGTGTGTGTGTGTGTGTGTGTGTTTACACAGATTTATTCACCTGTATGTGGCTACAGGAGCGAGTCTTCGCATTATAGCTGGCATAAAGGAAAGAGAATGAAATTGTCCTTTAATTTTCTAACCCCCAAAGACTGGGTGGCTTTAGGAAAAGTATTGTCAGGGGTCTCGCTAGCTACCTAACGTTTTGTGGCTCGGTGGTAGCGTAAGTAAAATGGTTCTGGTACTCTGCTTTGCTCTACATCAATTTGTTTCCATGGCTGCATTGATATTTCTACTGCTCCCTGATGATGGCAATAACTAGAGGAGAATGTAATAGTTCTACAGTTTTCATAACCCCAAACTGTGCTCACCGTTATGGTAATCATGGCTAGCCTAGCACTCTCGCTACCTCCCTGCTCTCGTGAGGGCGGTGTAGCTCTAAGTACAAATTGGGTCACGTCTGATGCGGTAGAGGAAGGGCTACTTGGTCATAACTGTGGCTTTGAATATTTTCTACATGTCAACTGTTGCTTCTGGTTTTCTTCGTGAGTTAGGGTTCTCTTAACTACTGAGAGTCATCTCAATGCTGGTGAGACCGTCGAGTGTGTTTGAACGTCATCGTGGAATCTCGTAGTAGTAGTAGAAGCGGAGGTAATTCTTAGTTATATGATGATAGGGTTTATTGTTTTGAGATCTTTTGACGAAGCTACCTTTAAAGATAATTTAAGACATTGACGTCGGCGGAAATTTCGTTTTTTTAATCACTAGGCGAGTGTCACTGATTCTCATTAAATGGTTGGTGGCGTTCCTGTGTTGTACACATGCGTTGTCGTGTCTGCATGCATTGATGTGTTTGTACACAGACGTGTATGTGCTGTTTCACCTTGTCACAGCCTTCCCAAGTGTGTAATCACCTGCATTGATCGGTTTAAGGTTCAAGTCTTTGGTTTTGGTCAGGTCTTCGATGGATGTGCAGGACTTCGAAGATGCGCAATGCAATCTGGCAGTTGGGAAGGATTATTACTTTGTTTAAAGTGATGTTAGTGCGTGGTTAATTGATGATTTGGAAGGCTTTTTTCTTACAGTCCTTGATGAAAAAAACATATTGGCGGTATTCTAGCATTACTACTACTTCTCGGACACTAAGATAATAGACATTTCACGAAGACGTTACCTGGAAAATCTTTCTTATAGACAATTTTGTACGTGACTGCCTGACAGAATTTAATCCCGAGGACTACTCCCACACAGCTCTCCAACTTAAAACACGTATTCTTTCGAAAAGCTCTCCAACATCAAGGAAATCTTTGAAATCGCCAGATATATGAAGGACAACCTGCAGATTGACCACCGCACTGCTGAACATATTCTCAGCAGAATCACCAAGGCCAATCTCATACAGAAGATTAAACTCAACCGCAAAATTTCAGTTCCTCTGCACTAGGAGCCGATGGAAGAAGTTTCGTGAATCCTTGATTAACAACTTATCATCACATATAACTGACTACGAGAAACAGGCGATGAGTCTAGAACCCAAATGTACCGCAAACCTACGTAAACCAACCCACCAACTGGACTTAGTCACCAGAAACCACAGACACAGTGAAAACAACTTCCAAAAAAGGTTACATACAAGGCATAATCACCGCAGCCCTGTGTGAGCCTTCCTCTACAAATCTTCCCAGATGGTACATCACTGCCCTTCAGGACCTCGCTAAGGACCCCAGTATTATCGTCACCTCAGCCGACATACATGGAGTCGTCATTCTCAAGTCCAGTCAAACCACCAAAATGACGAACCTCTGGAACGACCGGTCTACATACGAGCCAATAAGCATGCAACACTGGAAGGCACTCACCACGGACTACTTCTTCAAAACCAGACAAATATTAAGACGCACAAATTTAGAAAGGAAACTTCTACACCTGATACCTAGCAACCCCAAACCAACACACATGTATGGATTACCTAAGACCCATAAACACAATATACATCTTAGACCAATCACATGATGTATAGTTAGTGCGCCACACAAATTAGAAGTTCTCGCCAAACACCTTTCTTGCCTCCTGGGAACCATCAGTACATTTCATCTCAAACACTCAGGCGACATCCTTAACCGCATCAAAGACCTCTTTGTCCGGAACAAGAAACTAAGTAATTTGCATGTCAATTCCCTCTTCATTTAGCTATCCACGCAAACCATTGTTGACCTTAGACGTAAAGTTTATCAGGACCTAAATCTTCCAGGAGATTTTGTTGATCTCATTGAACTCTGCATTGACTTCAAAGGCTTCTCTTTCAACAGCAGGCTCTACTAACAAACAGTATGGGGATGGACTCTCCCATCAGTGACTTCTTAGCAAACTTGTGTATGGAACACCTATAAGCTGAACGCTTCATCTCCACCAACGTCACATAGTTACATTGTATTGACGACCTCATAATAACTCCCAAACGTTTTGACATACAGAACCTACAGAGAAAAGGACACATTTGAACCGTCATCCAATTCTCACTTGAGTCCAATGACAAGTTACTATTTCTCGCCGTCCTCCATCATAAAGCAGGTAAGACCCTAAAATTAAAAACAAAACAAAAACGATTTCACACATGTCTGTTCCAGTCAGGATACTTAAACCAAACAAGACAATCATCGGACTTTTCCTACGAGAATACCGAATATGCCGCCCAGAGTTTCATCACTGAGGAATTAGCATTCGTACTGCAAACCATCACCGAGCTACATTTTCCTTTCTTTTTCATCAAGGACTGCAAAAAAGAGGTCTCCTAATCAATTCACAACACACTAACACCACTTTCAAAAAGGTCATAATCCATTTCAACAGCCACGTTGCCTTGAAAGCTCTCCGAAGTACTCGCTCAAGCAAACACTAGAGTTGCCATCACAGCCAGAATATACATCAAAGACCTGACCAGAATCAAAGTGAAGAACCTTGAACCGGTCAGTGCGGTTCTTTACGCAATTCCTTGCGGAGGAAAGTTTAGAAAACCGACAAGCTGTTAACTGAGACACTTGGACAACATTTGGAATGTTTATTCTTTTAACATTTCGCCAAAGAGTGGATTTTTCGGTTTATTTTAGACTGGGAAAGCCACTGGCTGGCTACTAGTCAGCCACTGGCTGCCTAGCAGTGATGAGAGGTATTTGGCAAAGTGGCCATGTAATCCATGTGATGCACCTCCTGCGCCCGAAGTGATGCTGCCAGGAATACCCGCCACGAATACTTCCTCCAGGAATACGCGCCACGAATACTTCCTCCAGGAATACCCGCCACGAATACTTCCTCCATGAAAGACTTCACTATGAAGAGACATCCCACACTTCCAACACTTACAGATGGTATCTAGACCATCCCGTGTAGACATTTCCCCAAGAAATATGTAGGAGAAACGGGCGAAAATCATTCGGTTTTCCTAAGTGAGCACTGAAGCGCCTGTAACAGGAACTTCTTGAACGCCTGTGTCCTCAAAAAAAAAAAAAACTCCACGGGACATTTGACGAGTTCAAATGACGTACAACTCTTTCTCACTGAACATTACCCGGGATCCTGACGGTGCCTAGAAGCATCACTATTCTCTGTCAACGGCACCGTGGAGCATAATATTGGAAAAAAAAAAAACCAGGCATACCTGATACTTAACATCAAGTGACCAACCACATGGGTTACCTGTCGAACTCTCAAAAAATGTAATTTGCATTTTCATCAGTCAGTACATAACTAACACCTCACTTCGAGTTAGAAGTGATCAAGATCCCGAACGGAAACGTTTTATAATATTTCCTAGTATTTGCTTGTGTGTTTTTATTTCATTTTGGCGATATCAATCTTGAGGAGTGTCACACATAAGATAGTACGCATAATACTACTTCTATAAAGTTGATAAGATACATATGCAAGAGTTAGGTATTTTTATTCCGAAACTTATCACCTACACAGCAGGCTTCGCCAGTCGAATGCAGAGGTTGCAAATATGGGAACAGAAGAAGCAGTGGAAAATCAAGAATGATGTGATTAGTTCATTAAGCCTTGACTAAGTAGTGCGAGGTAATCAGTCCTTCAGCCTAAAGACGTGTTCATAGTCCTGAACATGACGAGGACGCTTCGTCAGTTGCCTGACGAGGACGCTTCGTCAGTTGCCTGACGAGGACGCTTCGTCAGTTGCCTGACGAGACCTGTCGTATAGGCTACACTTCTCGGAATAAATGTATTAAACTGTTTCACACGTGTCTCGCTTATCTACTTGTCAGTATTATATAAATTTATTATATTCACTTCCTCTATTGATTACGTAGGTAGAGGGACACTAAGCAACCACAATCAATAAAGCCGACCAAATGGTATGAATTACTAGGCAGTAGACACACACACAGGCTTTGAAATACCAGGCACTATCTAAAATCAGAGTTAACTAGTCTATTGGAAAATCGATATAGGTAATAGATGCATACAACACTGGAAATACCATGAATCCTTGTACTAGAACAGCACAACCTAGGAAGTACCAGGCATTCCACTACCTATTCAGAGTCCTAGGAAGGACACGCTGAGCATTACACACAAATCTTCTAGCATGCTAGACACAAAATGTATTATAATTTATTGATGGTATACAATATCGACATTTTGAGAAATACTTCTGTTGTGCAAGCGGAAAGTTTTGGTAATAAAGACACCCTAGTGTTACAAATAAATCTTTTTATGAAAACAAAACAATCAGGAAAGTAATTGGTACTATCCTGGGATACTAGAGCACAACTCTAGGAAAAAAACAGACTAGACAAGAAGCAGCACAGCCTGGAAAGTTCCACAGGAACTACCATCTAAATTAGACACGAAACACTACTGGAATCATAAGAAACTCCAAAATACAGATCACAGTGTAGGGAAACTCTGGTATTTAACTCTAGTCAGGCTGGCTATGATGACTTCTTGACAGCCAATCAACGTTGCTGCTGCCATCACGTGATCATAGTACCCATAAACAAAAGAATGGGCAGGAAAGATACGTCGGGTCCTGTATACTTATTCCTGACACATTGTAAAATGATACACACAAAATATATAAATTTAATATATATTATAGATATTTATAAATTAAATCATGAAGATATATTCAAAAGCCAATCCCATTTCGCATTGACATATATGAAAAATGTTGAATGAGCAGAGGATATAAAGATAATTATATGCAATGCAAAACACAGTGCAAACAACTCAAAGCCTTATCTGTCCATGCTTGAAGGCATATTTTAAAAAAATACCATACTATAATATGGCACTTGGAATACATATCACTTGTTTTTGTAATGTCGCTTCGTTGTCTTATGCTCGTGAAAAAGAACTTTGCATCACTATTTCTTCCTTATTTTTGCTGTTCTACATAGGTGCTTCTACTCTTTCATTAGCTCTGTGATCCGTGTCTATTTCACTTACCCATTTGTTGCATATATCAGGTAAACTCTCAGGAAAAAAAAGAATGATTCAGAAAAAGTCCTGATTTTGCATGTCTTACACTGTGCACTTCTTCTGGTATCTCGAAATAATGTCACTGTTCCAAAAGATTTTATTCATCATTGTTATTCTGATATAATAAGGTTATGTACCTGCATATTCTGGTGTTATTTACTTTTTTTAACAAATGTTAATGCACTGATGTATATGCACTGAAAGTGTGTGAATCTCTAATTTTGAGATAAATATTAATATTAATGTCCAGGGAAATTATTGCAGTATTGACCATCTTGTAGTCGAAAGGCTATAAATTTAACAAGTGTATGGCATTATAACGAATAAAATTAACTTATCTATACTTCATTAGATTAGATTTAGTAAAATTATATACCGCACCAGAAGTTTTTAACATTTCCTCTTCAATGATAAAGTCAAAAGCCTCGAGGCTGCCACCTTCAGCTTATAACCCGGACAGTGATCCCACAATACCCGCTCCTAATCTCTAGACAAAGCCCATCTTGCACATTCACGCAATCTCCCACCAACTCCTCTCTCAGCTCTTGAATCCTCTTGGCATTAACCAGCAAAGTATAGGCTTAAGACCAGTGATTACCACTGTTGTATATCAGATAAACTCTCCCATGCTCTGGTGTAACGTCGCAATTGGACACAGAAAAGGCACTCATAGTCATGTATATTTCAGCTTCCCTTGAGAGTCATATAACTTAAAAATCTGGATATTTCTTTTTTTCCGAAAAAAAATCTTTAAATGTTTCAGTGTCGTTCGTTGTTACGTATTATTTTTTTCTCTCTCTCTCTCTCTCTCTCTCTCTCTCTCTCTCTCTCTCTCTCTTTCTTTTTACCACAATGTCTATTCCATTGATTAAAGATACAAGATAGTATCTTAAAAGCTCATGCCTAAGATAAATCTGTATGATACATGATTGTGTAGATTTCAGGACTGTGTTTAATCAATGCTCTCTGAAGCAAAATTTTAAGAAATTCTTTCGTTTTTTCGTCTCTGTTGTTTTGTTTAAGGAACGGTATTTATAGAGCGGATGTCCTTCTGTTTATTTTTTTCCCATGTACATGTTGCTCTTTTACTTGTTAAGTATATTGATGAGGAAATTCCGCTTACCTTAATAAAATACGTTAACGGGGTACACGTGAGACAGGTCAACAATGCAAAGTGAATTAGTTTCTCAGCGTCTTCTTTACAGTAACTCTGTAGTGTCAACACGCACACGTCCCTGATCTAAGTACCTTTTACTGCTTAAGAATCTCTACATAGCCAGGCACTTCAATGTCATTTAGATTTGCTCATTAACTCCCCTTCTTCAACTGATCCTGTTAATTATCTTTCCTTCATCAGCCTAGTTTTTCAAACGCAGTTCTGACCTTAATTTCCTCCCGTTCCCCTCTTCCCATATTCCCTCGGAAAATTATCTTGATGTTCTTGAATATACACTTCTTTCCTTTTCGTGTTCTGTCTCAAATTAACTGTCACTTCATGCAGCTAAAATACTATACATTCTCGTCATAGTTGAAGCAAATTATAGTTATTAGCTCTGATACTCGACTTTCACTAGGAAATGTCATACCACTAACAATCTCCAGACACAAGCTCCCGGGCCTCCACCACCCACCCACCGTTAACAAGTCTTTCATGATCACTTATTATATTCAGTAATTGCCATCAGAGAGCCACTTGTGGCCTGAGCACATTGCAATGCCACTTTACTTAACGACGCTATTATAAGAGTAAAAATAAAAATATATTGCAGTTTCTAGGATCTCAATGACTGATATAAATGTCGATTAACGTCAGTTTTTTTTAATGCCATCATTTACATATATTACAGGCGGGAATTTCTGGCAGTTTCGAGGCATTTCTTAATACGAAAATCACTGAAGCAAATATTCCATGAGCAATCATTCAACATCAGTGAAGTGAATGAAAGACACACAGAGAGTAAGCCTGGTATATAAAGACCCACTGAGAGAGAGTAAGCCTGGTATATAAAGACACATTGAGAGAGAGTAAGCCTGGTATATAAAGACACATTGAGAGAGAGTAAGCCTGGTATATAAAGACCCACTGAGAGAGAGTAAGCCTGGTATATAAAGACCCACTGAGAGAGAGTAAGCCTGGTATATAAAGACACATTGAGAGAGAGTAAGCCTGGTATATAAAGACACATTGAGAGAGAGTAAGCCTGGTATATAAAGACCCACTGAGAGAGAGTAAGCCTGGTATATAAAGACCACTGAGAGAGAGTAAGCCTGGTATATAAAGACCCATGGAGAGAGTAAGCCTGGTATATAAAGACACATTGAGAGAGAGTAAGCCTGGTATATAAAGACATTGAGAGAGAGTAAGCCTGGTATATAAAGACACATTGAGAGAGAGTAAGCCTGGTATATAAAGACACATTGAGAGTGAGTAAGCCTGGTATATAAAGACACATTGAGAGAGAGTAAGCCTGGTATTTAAAGACACATTGAGAGAGAGTAAGCCTGGTATTTAAAGACAAATTGAGAGAGAGTAAGCCTGGTATTTAAAGACCCATTGAGAGAGAGTAAGCCTGGTATTTAAAGACAAATTGAGAGAGAGTAAGCCTGGTATTTAAAGACCCATTGAGAGAGAGAGTAAGCCTGGTATTTGAAGACACATTACGCTCTGGGGGAATCATTAAATAGAAGGGTAAGCGTGTCTGAGTTTTTTTTATTCATTTGTGGGGTTCGGCACAAGTTGCATAAAGTATATTAGCAACTTGGAGCTCTAAACACTGGCGCACACACCCTGAGAGGTGTTTTACTCTCAGCTGAGAGTTTTCTTAAATCCCTGTTTTAGAGATTAAAGTGTCCTTGTCAGGTGGTGAAAAGGTTACCAACGCAGCCTAAATGACTAGTACAGTCGACCGGCTTTAAACCCCATTAAGCAACGAACCTAAACACTCAATACTGCGAATGTTGTTCTGCAGGTTCTACCGCCAATCCGCTTACACAGCAGAATTCTTGTGCAGCTCAGGCGTCATTCAAGTTCATGCTAATATATATATATATATGTCGTGCCTAATAGGTAAAACTGGTCAATTAGCAAGAACTCATTTAAAATTAAGTCCTTTCTAAAATTTTCTTTTATACGTTTAAAGATATATTTTTTTCATTTATGTTGATGCAAAAAGTTTTAATATTGAACCAAAAGAATCTTAGAAAACTGTTCTAACCTTATTATAACAAGGGCAATTTAATTTAGCCTAACCCAACTAAATACATTTTAGATCCTTTTACAATAATTTAAAAATAAACAAACACAGTGAAATATATTTTTTTCGTTAGGTTCAGAATGATTTTTGCGAAATTATTGCATACACAAATTTTCGCTTCTTATATGGCAAGAAGAGCTTTGCTATTTAAGCCAAAATCGCAAGTTTTACCTAATCGGCACGACATATATATATATATATATATATATATATATATATATATATATATATATATATATATATATATATATATATATATATATATATATATATATATAATCTCACCACACACACACACACACACACACACACACACACACACACACACACACACACACACACACACACACACACCCTAATGTTACCTTATTCAAATACTAGAATCGACTGAACGCTCCCAATAGGCAAGTTGTGGTTCAAAAAAATAATCCTAACTGCGTACCTTGGGTACAATAAGTTCTTATAGTTCTCGTACACACAAGTTATAATCAAAATGATTTCATAAGGCTTCATGTTCTCCTCTTTCTTGTTGATATATTGGGTTTGAAGCTTATCGGGGTTTCGAGGGTCATTAAGGTTGCACGTAGCCTGTATACCTCCAGTCAGGGATACCTAATCACTCAAATAGAGATTAATACTATAATCCCTAAAATATTAATCAGAGTATATTCTCTACATACATTCAGGAAGATATGCACACCTCCTGATGTGTATTATTACATTTTCTCTCGTCCCGAGAATATATTTGAAACATCATTCGTCTGGAGAACTGACAAACACTTCTACGAGTTTAAATGATAATCACAGTTAGTCCTCCCACTGAGTGACTGCCAGTTCTATTTCACTACATCTGAAACCATCTCATTGTTTATTGAATAAATGGCTCTACAATTCAGGTGGTGCTGGCGAGAGTTGAAAACGCTGTGGGGAGAGATGGGGAAAAGTGCTCTTTGGTATCTGGATGAAATATATAGAGGTATATTAAGGTTAACAAGAGTAAATGCTTGTAAAGATGGAGAAAACTGTGCTCCCACCTATATGTGATTGCAGGGATCGATTCACAGCTCCTGGCCGCGCTCGCGCGCGTGTACTCACCTAGTTGTGGTTGCTGGGGTCGATTCATAGGTCCTGGCTCCGCCTCTTCACTGGCCGCTACTAGGTCACTCTTCCTGTTCCATGAGCTTTATCATACCTCTTCTTAAAGCTATGTATGGATCCTGCCTCCACTACATCACTTCCCAGACTATTCCACTTCCCGACCACTCTGTGACTGATAAAATACTTCCTAACATCCCTGTGATTCATCTGAGTCTTCAACTTCCAACTGTGACCCCTTGTTGCTGTGTCCCATCTCTGGAACATTCTGTCTGTCCACCTTGTCAATTTCTCTCAGTATTTTATATGTCGTTATATCCCCTCCTATCTCTCCTGTCCTCCAGTGTCGTCGGGTCGATTTCCCTTAACCTCTCCTCGTAGGACATACCCCTTAGCTCCGGGACTAGGCTTGTTGCAAACCTTTGCACTTTCTCTAGCTTCCCTACATGCATGGCTAGGTGTGGGTTCCAAACTGGTGCGTGTGGGTTGTAGAGGTCGAATCGCAGCTCCTAGCCCCGCCACTTTGCTAGTCGCTACTAGGTAACTCACCTGGTTTCGAGTCTTATCTCTTGCCTTAAAGCTATGTATGGATCCTGCCTCAACAATTTCACTCTCCAAGTCGTTTCAATTCCTGACTACTCTATGGCTGAAGAAAAACTTTTAACATCTTTATGACTTATCTGAGTTTTCAACTTCCAGCTGTGCGCTCTCCTTACTGTTGTTTCCCATCTCTCCAACAATGTATCTTCATGTACCCTGTCAATTCCTCTCAGTATTTTTGTACATTATTATCTCACCCATAATCCTTCTGCCCTCCAGCGTCATCAGGCTGAATACCCTCAGCCTCTCCTCATAGGACACAACCCTTAACTCTAGGACTAGTCTCGTTGCAAATCTCTGCACTTTCTCCAATTTCACGAAAAGCTTGAGCAGCTGTGGGTTGCATGCTGTTGCTGCATACTCCAATCTGGCCTGACGTACACAGTATACAGTGCCGTGAATGACTTCTTAATTAGAAGTCTAAAAACTGGTCTTAGGTTTGTTAGACGTGCATTGTCTATAGCAGTTATTTGATTGATGCGAACCTTATGTGATATGCTCGGAATAATAATCACCCCCACGGTCCATTTATTTCACACACAAACACACATACATATATGTATTCACCTTCATATTGTTGATGGGGTTATATAACAGTTCCTTGCCTCTTCTTTTCACTGACCACTACTGGGTTTACTCCTGGCTACGTGATCCCTTCTAAGAGAAAAGTCTCTGAAAGGCGTTGTTCTTATTCTTCCTGTTTCTCTGGAAGTGAGGTAGTCTGCTGGCTCCAGTTCCCAGGCATCTTTTCATCTAGCTCACCTGCCACTGCCATCTGTAGGCCCAAGATATGCACGTTCGATTTGGTTCCTGCCTATTTCAGCTTAAATTCTTCTTGTTTTCACTTTTCGTTTCCTGTGTTGCCAGGAGAGCTTCGTCCCTCACTTCTCTCTGAGCTCCTCCTGTCCACCGCATTGATCTGTGTGTTCTCACAGACGTGCGGGTGTAGTCATTGATATTAGTGACTGACGAAGGGAATGTTATTTAGGCCACTGAGTGGAGAAGCCTTGATTCTGCACTCTTCCACTACACGCATCTTTTACTTCAGTCAACCCCATTTGAGAAACAGCACTATTATAGTGGCACTAGTCAACTACTTCCAACCAGTTGGTCAACGCTCCTCCCCTTCTCATAAGCTGGGAGCTGCACCACTATCGTTTGTTCATACAGCGACCTGGACACAGTCTTCGACTAACGGCTTCTTACCACCATTATCTCCCCATCCCTTTTGCTGGATCATAAATCAATCTCATCAATCTATGTCTTTATAGTTCCCCTTGTTTTAGTAGTGTACACACCTACCGTCCTGGGGTTCCTGTTATTCATGTGTTACCAGATTAAACTGCTACAGTTTTTTGTTGTCGCTAATTATTCATTCTTTTCATATTTTTTTTTATTTTGCGTAATAAAGTGGTGCTCATTTATTTGAGATCTATAACCTGTTTGTCTTGTATTTTTTTTTCTATTTTTTTTTATTTTCCTGTGAAGGGTATGTGAATATTCCCTACCCTTTCTCTGATAGCCCTATCATATCTATTCTTAAAACAATGTATTGATTCTGCCTCTATTACTATGCTGGTCATGTCGTCCCACTTCCTGACCACTCAAAGTTCAAGAAACATTTTCTAAACTAATTATTTTTTTTTTACCTCCAGCTGATACTCGTCTCTCGAACCATCTGTCATTTTCCACCTTGCGAAATCCTTTTAGATTTTTGTGTTATAAAAGCTGATGCCCTTTTGCTTCGGGACTTGTCTCGTTGCATACCATTGCGCTTTATTCAGTTTCATGAAATGCTTGATCAAGTGTGGGTTTCATGCTGGAATACATGTTCTTCCCCTCCCCACCCCCCAAAAAAAAAAAATTATGCCATATACAACATACCTACATTCCTGGAGAGTATTCCAGGGGTCAACACCCCCGCGGCCAGGTTCCCGACAAGACCACCCGGTGGATTTGGGTCTGAACAATTTGGCTGTTACTGCTGGCCGCACGTAGTCCAACGTACGAACCACAGCCTGGTTGATCCGGCACTGACTTTAGGTATCTGTCCAGCTCCCTATTGAAGGCAGCTAGGGGTCTAATGGTAATTCCCCATATGCCTGATGGGAGGCTGTTGAACAGTCTTGGGCCCCGGACACTTATTGTGTTTTCTCTTAGTGTACTAATGGCGCCCCTACTTTTCATTGGGGATATTTTCAGCCCAGGCTTCTGTTTTCGTACGGAGTGATTTCTATGTGCAGATTACGGACCATCTCTTCTACAATTTTCCAATTGTAGATTATGATGTATCTCTCTCGCCTGCGCTCCAGTGAATTTGAGTCAAGTGCTTCCAAGCATTCCCAGTAGTTAAGGTGTTTTACGAAACTTGTATGTGTAGTGAAGGTTCTCTATACATTTTCTAGATCTGCGATTTCACCTGCTTTGAATGGAGATGTTAACGTACAGCAGTATTCCAGCCTAGAGAGAACAAGTGATTTAAAAGAATCATTGGTTTGACATCTCTTGTTCTGAACGTTCTTATTATCCATCCTATCATTTTCTTCGCAATGTGATAGTAACACTGTTGTGACATTTGAAGGTGAAACAGTAGTGGCGCCATTACTCGCCCTTCTGGAACTCCGCACATCACAATTACCTCTTCTGACACCTTATCCTATACTATCGCTAGTTGTTTCTTTTCTCTTTAGTGTTCCTTTATCCAGTGCAGTACGCTTCTCTGGCCTTTAGTCCAGTCCCCTGTGTGTTTTATCTAAATCCTTCTCACAGTCCAGAATGTATTTATTTATATGTGTGTACTTGCCTAGTTGTAGTTGCAGGAATCGAGTCACAGCTCCTGGCCCAGCCTCTTCACTGGTCGCTACTCAGTCACTCTTCCTGCTCCGTGAGCTTTATCATACTTCTTCTTAAAGCTATGTATGGCTCCTGCCTCCACTTCATCACTTCCCAGACTATTCCACTTTCTGACAACTCTGACTTTAGAAATACTTCCTAACATCCCTGCGATTCATCCGAGTCTTCAACTTCCAACTGTGACCCCTTGTTGCTGTGTCCCATCTCTGGAACATCCTGTCTCTGTCCACCTCGTCAATTACTCTCAGTATTTTATATGTCGTTATCATATCCCCCCTATCTCTCCTGTCCTCCAGTGTCGTCAGGTCGATTTCCCTTAACCTCTGCTCGTAGGTCATGCCCCTTAGCTCCGGGACTAGTCTTGTTACAAACCTTTCCACTTTCACTAATTTCCATAAGTGCTTGGCTAGGTGTGGGTTCCAAACTGGTGCTGCATGCTCCAACATAGGCCTGACATACACTGTGTACAGGGTCCTAAACGATTCCTTATTGATATGTCTGAATGCTATTCTATGGTTTGCTAGGCGCCCATATGCTGCAGCAGTTATTTGGTTCATGTGCGCCTCAGGAGATGTGCCCGGTATTATACTCACCCCAAGATCCTTTTCCTTGAGTGAGGTTTGTGTGTATGCGTGAGAGCGAGAGAGCGAGAGAGAGAGAGCGAGAGAGAGAGAGAGCGAGAGCGAGAGCGAGAGAGAGAGAGAGAGAGAGAGAGAGAGAGAGCGAGAGGAGAGAGAGAGAGAGAGAGAGAGAGGACGGGAAAAGGAGAGAGATCAGGGGAGTATGAGGATGGAATTTGTTAGCATGGGGTGAGATAGATTTAAGGGCAAGAGAGTTACGAGTTGGGCCGCAGCGAGAAGTACGAGATATTAGTTGTGTAACATTCATACATGAATTAAAAGAGGAAAATTGGACATGTGGAAAAAAGATAAAATTAACAGAGAGGAAGGTACGAAAGTGGTGGGAAGACAGAGGCTGAAGATAGCATGGAGTGAAGTATTAGAATGCCTTAAGCGAGACTTTTGGAGTGCAACAAGAGTGAAATAAGAAAAGTTTCAAAGAACAACAAGAGAGGTGTAAGGCATGTATTGGAAAAAAAAAACAGTATTTCTTGACACTGGCGAGCGGGTCTCTGGTGTGAGTGTTCGACGACGTGGAAAAATCGAGGAGGGTGAAGCTTTTGAGAAGTACGTTGTATAGTGTGTACTGCTGTATGTGGTGGTGGCAACGACGGTGATGGTGGTGGCAACGACGGTGATGGTGGTGGCAACGACGGTGATGGTGGTGGCAACGACGGTGATGGTGGTGGTGGCAACGACGGTGATGGTGGTGTCAACGACGGTGATGGTGGTGGCAACGACGGTGATGGTGGATTGTGGTGGGTGGTTATGGTGGTGGATGGTGGTGGTAGTGGTAGTGGTCGTTGGCGGCGGTGGTGGTGGTGGCGGCGGCGGCGGCGGTGGTGGTGGTGGTAGTGGCGGCGGCAGCGGCGACGACGGTGGTGGTGGTAGTAGTGGCGAGAAGCAAAGTGGTGAGTGGGGGTGAGGTGTATGTGAAGAGGTCGGAGAGGGGTTTGCGCTTTGAGAGGGAGAGGGATATGGAGAGTGAGGAGAGGGATTCGTGGTCATGGAAAAAATTGTTGAGTGTAGATAGGAAATAAGAGTGGCGGGTGAGTTAGAAGGAAGAGGGGTGCTGTGAGAAAGAGGGAGAGAGTGAGGGAGAGGGAAAGAAACATTTGGCAAGTAACATTTGCACCCAAGAAAAAAATGATGATGGTCTCTAGGCACCAAGATGGTAATGCCGGTGCAGTAGTAAGCATGAATGGGAGAGTGCTGGTACCTGGGGAAGAAGTTGATATCCTTGGGGAGAAATTTGACTCCAAACTGACCATGAAGAACCACGTTGTAAATCTTGCAAAAAAGGCAGCCAGGAAGCTTACAGCACTTCGCCGTATCTCGCATCTGCTTGACAGTAGGGGTTGCAAGATTCTGTATGAGGTACAAGTAAGCTCACACCTTGAGTATGCTCCACTTTCTTGGTTTGAGTGCCTCCCCCCCTCTCATCTGCGACTGCTTGGCAGAGTAGAGAACAGAGCAAGACGTCTCATCTCTCGCCTGGACCCATCCTGGATAGATCTGTCATTTCAGCAGAGCCTTCAACACAGGAGGGATGTGGGTGTCCGTACTGTTATGTACAAGGCCAACATAGTCAAAGTACCACACTTGGCTCCACTTCGAGGACAGCAAGAAGGAAGCTTCAATACCACAACGAGATAAAGTCAATTGATCAAATGAAAATGCTGGCCCACAGATGGCTCCAACTTCATCCTGTTCCATACTTGTATGTTTCATAATAAAAATGCTTTCAAATGAGCTGATGTAGGTAACAGCTCTTAGCTTGTCAATAAAGTTAGGAACCCTTAACTTGTAAATAGCTTGTCAACAAAGCTAGGGATCCTTAACCTAACCTTGTCAAACCCTGTGTAAAAAAAAAGAGAGGAAGAGAGAGACAGACCAGACAGACAGGACCACCTGTTTAGAGATCTGTTCTCCGAACAAAGCAGCAGAATCTATGAACTGGTGAACACACTCACACGTCACCCACTCAGCTTCTCCTATCTCAGCAGCTGCCTCGGTGCCCTACCTGTGTCATGGGCAGGCACCTTACACACCCACCACCTCAAGCTGAACACATGAGGAGCCAGTCTATCAGGATCCTGTCGGCCAACATTAGAGGTTTCATTACCAATGTTAATGAGCTCACACACAGTCTTGTGAACACTCGACGTCCCGACATGATAGCTGTTGTTGAAACATTTTTGGACGACAGGACTCCAGAAAATTTTGCAAGAATTGCTGGCTACACCTCCTGGATGATAAGACACAGGCAAGGGCAAGGAGGTGGTGTTGCTGTGTGCTTCTAAAAAAGTGTACATGACCAGCACATTGATGTTTCCATCCCTACTCATCTTGAAATGATGTTCTTCAAAGCTATGCATAAATACTAGTACCTCTGTACTAGTATGTGCAATATACAGACCTCAGTGACAACATGCAGACCCCATCAACTTCCTAATGGAAAATGTGGACTCCCTTCTGCTCCAACACAACTGTCAACATATCATAATTGTTGGTGACCTCAACAAACATCTTATACAGAGGGACATTGATGACCTTCTTGCGGTGTTTGACATGATAAATTTTGTTGAATTTCCTGCTCACATCTCTGGCTCCTCCCTTGACCCAGTATTGAGTGATCTGGCAGAAGGAATAATCACTTGTCAACCCCTGGGCTATTTTGAATCGTCTGACCACAAGGCTGTTTTTACGACGCTAAAGATCACAACAGAACGAGGTAAGGAGTCCATACGCGCAACCTTTGCTCTGAGCTCGCCACCACCGATTGAAATGCTTTTCTCCAAGGGGATATTGACAACCAAGTGAATGCCTTCACTGGACACATCCTTAATCTACAACAAGAACACATCCCTCACCGGCAATATGTAAAGAAGCCTACAGATCAGCCTTGGTTTTGTTTTTGTTGTAGAGAGGCTGTTACTGCTAAGTACAAGGCATGGCGAAGGTATAAGAGACATCCTACCACCTATAACTGGAACTTACACAGGTAGGCATATGGGTGAAGTTCAAAAGTGGGTCATCTCTAAATGGGAGATGGACACTAAAAGAAAGCTAGCATCAGGTAGTGAGCTCTAAAACCTGGTGGTCCCTAGTCAAGGACAGACAAGGTTATCTATCTGCCTGATGAACTGGGCTGTGGGTTGTGACAAGTTGAGCCCAAGATTGCTGAGATGTGCAGACCAGCTAGCAGCATCTCTAACTCGCATCTTTCAGCACTGCCTAGTACAGTGTAAATGGCCTTCTCTGTGGAAATAGGCAAATGTAGTCTCTTGTCACAAAAAGAAGACCAGAGCAAAAATCAGCAACGATAGACCAGTGTCACTCCTGTCAATCACTGGCAAGATCCTTGAGACAATAATATCAAGACAAGACTACCACTCACTACTTTGTGACAGTCAATATGGCTTCAGGAAAGGTTACTCTGCTGCTGATCTGTTGATAAACCTCCACTAAATGGCACCAGTCACTGGACGAATCCAAAGTCAACTGTGTGGTAGCACTGGACATTGCTGGTGCTTTCGACCGAGTGAGGCACCAGGGCCTCTTGGAAAAACTGCAAGCACTGGGAATTGCAGGCTCTACACTATATCACCTCAATGATTACCTTCATGGTAGATCTCTATGGGTAGTTCTCAATGGAACAGAATCAGCAAGACATCTTACTGGGGCAAGTGTTCCACAAGGAAGTGTGCTTGGGTCATTGCTATGGAATGTCTACTTCAATGACCTTTATCTCATCACAGAATCCAATGCCTATGCAGACGACTGTACTCTGACATTTACTTATCCAAGAGAAGAAATTCCAGCTACTCTAAGCTATATAAATCACCAGCTAAGAGCTATATCAGCCTGGTGAAACCGATGGCAGGTAACATTTGCACCTGAGACATGATGATGGTTTCTAGGCACCATGATGGTAATGCTGGAATAGTAGTAAATATGAATGGGAGAGTGTTGGTACCTGGGGAGTAAGTTGATATCCTTGGGGTGAAATTTGACTCCATATTCACCATGAAGAACCACGTTGTAAATCTTGCAAACAAGGCAGCCACGAAGCTTACAACACTTCGACGCATCTCGCATCTGCTTGACAGTAGTGGTTGCAAGATTCTGTACGAGGCACAAGTACTCTCACACCTTGTGTATGCTCCACTTTCTTGGACTGCCTTCCCCCTATCTGCGACTTGACAAAGTAGAGAAGAGAGCAACACGCCTCATCTCTCGCCTGGACCAAGCCTGGATAGATCTGTAATTTCAGCAGAGCTTTCAACACAGGAGGGATGACGGGCAGCAAGAAGCAACTTCACTCTGACTGTACCCTTCTCGAGGACATCACAACATCTGAGATTACAAGGATGACTCGAATCTGGAACATGTTCGAATAGCATAACGATATCAACAAAGTAATGTCAAGTGATCAAATAAAATTGCTGGCCCACAGATGGCTTCAATTTAATCCTGTTCCATACTTGTATATCTCAACAATAAAAAAAACTTTTAAAATCAGCTGATATAGGAAACAGCTCTTAGCTTGTCAATAAAATTAGGAATCCTTAACTTGTCAATAAAGTTAGGAATCCTTAACCTAACTTTATCAAACCCTGTGTAAAAAAAGGATGGGGGGGAAGAGAGAGAGAGAGAGAGGTTGAGGAGCTCTTAGAAAACGCGTGTGCTCTGAGAAGAGAAAGCTTGAAGACTGGTTAGAGAGACGGCTCTTGGATAAATAAGAGAAAGTAGGCTCTGTGATTAAAGGGGTGAAACTACTGATATGGGTAAGACTTAGTGAGACTAGTAAGAGAGGAGTGATAATGTTTCCGTGTAGAAACTTTGGCTGAAAGGTTAAAGTTATATAGGAACTGAGTGTGTGAATGAGAGCAACACAGCACCTGTGTTGTTGACTCTAGATGTCATGTTGATGTCGACAAACTGTGGAAAAGAACACTTCTGAACAGCTTAGGACATTTATTCAATAAAAAGTTTCGCTACGAGTGAATCCTTCAGTCCTGACTGATGAAGCCACTTCCAACCCTCCTTTAATAAATGTCCTGAACGGTACAAAAGTCATTTTCAACTGTGGTGTTGAAGTTCTGCTATGCTATGGATGAAGACATACATTCAGTATAATGAAATGCTTTATTGACAACGTTTTACTCGCAAAGTGGGCGTTATCAAATTACAAACGGATCTACCTGGGGAGAGTGGATGTGGATATACACTCAGTGGCCACTTTATTAGGCACACCCTTCTAGTATTGGGTAGGGCCTACCCTTTGCCCCCAGAACAGCCTGAATTATTCTTGGCATGATTCAACTAAATGCTGAAAACATTTCTTAGAGATCCTGATCCATGTGACATTGTATCACGTATTTTCTGCAGATTTGTTGTCGCACATTCATTCTACGAATCTCCCGTTCTATATCCCAAAGATTTACGTCAAATTCTCACCATACCATCTGTATGTCGCTGCAGAAATCGTGATTCGACAGACCAGGCGACGATTTTCCAATCTTCAATTCTCCAGTTTTGGTGAGCCGGTACCCACTGTGGCCTCAGTTTTTTGTTTTTATCTGACAGGAGTGGAACTCGGTGTAGTTTGTAGGCTGCAGCAAGCAATCCACTTTAAAGTTCAGAGAGGCTCTTCTCCAAACCAGTGTTGTAACCCTTGGTTGAGTTACTGTCACCTTCCTGTCAGCTTGAAACAGTCTGACCACTCATTATCAAGACTTTTTCGCCTGAAGAACTGCCACTTAATGGGTGTTTGTGTATTTCGTGCAATTCTCTGTAACCTTACACTGTAGTGCGTTAAAATTCCAGAAGATGATCAGTTTCTGAGTTGAAGTGTTAGACACGTGTGAACCAACTGGGTACCTTTATCATATAGACATTTCGTCAACCTGTGGCTTTATCAGTACAGGGACAAAAACAGGAGACTGAAGAGGTTGAAGATGAGTTAATCAGTCCATCAGGTGTTCAGAACCGTAGTCTTGATGAATCTGAAGAACAATACGAGTAAGTTGGCTCATTTACTGGAGTCAGATGGTGTGCGGTAGATGAAGGTAGCGTAACTAGGCGAAATTTCCACAGTGGAAGAAGGTCATGCCAAAGTTGGGCCAGCGGTAGTAGTTGTGATGTTCTCTGTACCAAGATTCCACATTGTTGCTATATCTGACATTTGTTTTAACATCAGTATTGTTTAATGCCGACGAGTTGAAGTATTAGCCATATGCAACAACTGGGTATCTTTATTGTATACACGTTTCGCCAATCAGTGGCTTTATTAATACAATATAGGGATAAAAACTGAAGACTGAACACTCCAGTATATAAACCCTCTTCCTCTTATACTTTAGAATCAAGACCATTTCTGAACACCTGCTCCTGAGATGAGGAATTGATTGCCTTATATTCACCTCTTCAGTCCTCGGTGGAGGGCATTGTTGTTTCCGTTCACAGAGCTCATAATACAAGCTACCACCGATAAAAGCTACCACCGATAAAAGCTACCACCTTACTCCACTGAACACAAATAAAATAACCACAGTGGATCATTTCTCAAGTTATAGTTCGTCCACATGTGTTAAATTTTATTTAAAAAAATAGCAACTGATTTTTCCATATACTTTTCTGGACAGACATACGCTGTATTTTTAAAAGTGAAATCACACTTAATGCAAAAGAAAAAAAAAATAGATTATGAAAATCTGACACCATCGATAAACCATACCTAAGGGATTATCATTCTCACTCTCCGACTACAAAGGCTCACTTGCGATGAATGAGACCAGAAATCCGCATTACGAGTACTCCAAATGTGCTAAAAAATGAACGAGTATCCACGAAACAATGACTCCTGACCTTCCCTCGTAAAAACAATGTCAGGTTGCATTAATGTCCCAAGAGAACAGAGGGGAAGCTATAAAACTGAGCTCCAGCAGTGTTTCTGGTTTGAGAGAAAGTCACATCAACGACGAGTCACATCAACGACGAGATGAGGTGTAGCCCTAAATAAATGACTAATCAATTCGTAAGTGTAGTCTATTGAACGGTGTATTAGTGCTGATAAACTGCACTAGATTAAAATAATTTGAAGCTGACAGTCCCTTCCTTGAATCAAATAATTTGAGGCTGACAGTCCCTTCCTTGATTCAAACATGAAACAGCATTTTTCCCAATGCACTGCATTGATGAAAATAATAATAATAAGAATATTGGTTAACGAATGTAAGACTGAGCATATCTTGCCGTTAAACATGGTATAATGAAAGTATCAAATTCGACATGATGTAGTTGTTTCCTGATTTATTCTATTACAACTCACGAAGATATTACTAGCATCACTGAGTGGGCTGGAAAAAATAGTGTACAACAATCAACTCTTTAAGCACACACCTGTGCGATTACTCGGGTATAACGCTGTATTAAATAATAAACTATTAGCTTTCTACAGTACAAAGTGAAGTAATATGTTGCGAACTTCTTAATTATACCTCATTAGTTAATTATTTATAATTAAGAAATTCCGTACATATTACTTCATTATGTACTGTATGAGTGATGAATGTTGCAACAAAATGAAGACTGGAGGCAGTGGAGATGTCATGCCTGAGGGCTATGTGTGATGTGAATATCATGCAGAGATTTCGTAGGTTAGAGATAAAGAGGTGCGGGGTTACTAAAAGTATTATGCAGAGGGATGAGGAGGGGTGGTTGAGGTGGATCGGACATTTAGAAAGGATTGAACAAAACAGAATGACTTGGAGTACGTATAAATCTTAAGTGGAAGGAAGGCGGGGTTAAAGGCATCCTAGGAAAAGGTTGAGGGAGGGGTTAAAGGTGGTTTTGTGCATTTGGGGTTTAGACTTCCAGCAAGCGTGCGTAAGCGTGTTTAGAGAGAGTGAAAGTAAATGGTTTTAATGATTTGATGTGCTGTTGTAATGTGAGCAAGGTAGCATTCATGAAGGGATTCAGGGAAACCGGTTAGCAGGACTTGAGTCCTGGAGGTGGGAAGTACAGTGCTTGCACTCTGAAGGAGTGGTGGAGATATGTTGCAGTGTTTGAGCTGAAGTATCGGCACGCCTCTGGCAAGACAGTGATGGAATGAGTAATGATGAAAGTGTTTCTTCCTTTTTGGGCTACCCAGCCTAGGTGAGAAACAGCCTATGTTTTAAAACTATACACACACAATTTTATATATATATATATATATATATATATATATATATATATATATATATATATATATATATATATATATATATATATATATATACATGCACATGTAATTAGGCATACATAAATATATGTGATAAATATTCATCTATACCCATTCATAAATATAAAAGTGCGCATACGTGCACGAATTCATATGAGCAATCATGCACACACGTATACAAATTTTTATATTATGCTGTACTGATATTTTATGATCAACCTCCATTTTTTATTTTTCGTGCATTGATGTAGAGATGGTTTGACTTATGGCATACGCGAATGCCATTGTCGGATCGCACAGCGAGCGTAATGCTTCTAGTTATCACAGGGATTAAAGTATTTCTGACTGGCGGTGAACATGTAATGTGTAGGCATAATGGTGCTTGTGTTGTCGGTAGGCTTTAACGCTAATAAAGCATCCAATTTAAAGCTGCATGAATATATACCGAGATATACACCTGTATATACACCTGTAAATACTATGGATGCTAATGAAGTGTTAATTACACTCGAGGTCTGCAGATTTTGAATATAAATATTCAAAGTTTACCTATAATATTTGTAAATTTATTTCTGTCGACCATTTGATAACCACAGTTAAGTATTTTTAAGACAAATTAACTAACACGTTAATATTTCCAATAATAAAAAAAAAAGACCCCAGTAAGTTTCCGTCCATAAATTGCTGGTGTTATACAGATTACTGCATTATTGTCAAGATAGTTTGTATATAATGTAAGGTGTTTGTATTGTGGGAGGAAAAAGTACTCCATAAATGTATAAATAATGTCAGCACTTAAGTGGACATATGTTAAACAGCAGTTCATAAATATTAGACTAACAACTGAGTGACTTGTCGTGTGTAGTTTCCAGCAGTCGCTGGAAGGTGTTATGGAGCTTAAGTAATTTTTTTTTTTTGTAATTGGGGCCGTATGTGTTTTTTCTCATTTTGTTGTACTCCTAAGTGGGCCCTTGCATGGGCATGGCCCTGGTATTTATGTGGGGCCTGTGAGAGATGTAGCGAGTACAGAAGTAATAGTTTATTACCTGGAGGCTGGAAGCCGGCAGAAGAGAGGGGGCGGGTTATGGAGACCCACAATAGTGGGTCTGTGTAATTATCATATTGCCTAACTTTAATTAACAAGCAGCAGCCTACAAGTGTGTTATTTTGTAATATGTGAAATGTTTATCTCATTGTACAGTCTCTCAACAAGTGTCTTTAAAATTCGACGACTCGTTTCCATAATTATGTTAACACTAGGTAATTAAAATAACGGCATATTCACTTCTGATCATAATTTTTAAAGGGGTGGACTGGTAAGCCAGTGGAAGGCCTCTGTCAGATGACCAGAAGCGCAAACGGCGAGAATTTTCCATGAATTATTACGCGACTGGTACCTGACTGTCCTTTCTAAAAAAAAAAAAAAACTGGGTAATAAATTTTAACCTTTAAATTTCTGAGAATTGATATTAAAATTTAAAACCGTTTCTCACGACTCTGGACACGCAACTGTACTCTTAACTGAATTGATTTGATATTCTTAATCCGGATATACCGTACAAAGCCTTTGTGTCGGATATTACCCTAACTAAAGTCACTTTAAAATCGGAAAGTATTTTCCCTAATTATCAGAGGATTTCGCTGTACAACAGCTGCGGTGCACTGTCCTCTGATATAATTACACCGTTTAGCCGTTCTCTCTGACAATTTGTAAGAATGTACCTGTGTCTTAGGATAAATTAAATCGTCGCCATTTCATAAAAGGAAATAAAGTCACAAAGATAGCCTGAATCCAATCCATCTTCCTTCAGTTAAAATAAATTGCAATCTTCATCGCATTCTACATTCTCATCTAAATTATGTCTCACGGTGTATAATCCCTATTTTGTAAATTACTCTTACCCTTGTTAGAAGTGTACAGGTCACAAACAGCCTCAATAAGCCACGAACAGTGATGAACAATAAACCTGACTAACCATCCTAATTATCTTAATTGACACTCATTTTTATTTAATGTTGCATACAATAAACACTTATTCCATGGCATTTATTTCGTGCACACAAGACACGACAATAAAGCTTAAGGCACCAAAAAAAAAAAACTTATGACACAAATAGTATGTGAGCAATTGGTGTGTGAGGCAAGAGGCTGAATTTATTTTGTACGATTTTTTCTTTCATTTGAATTTCATAATATATATATATATATATATATATATATATATATATATATATATATATATATATATATATATATATATATATATATATATGTCGTGCCGATTAGGTAAAACTTGCGATTTTGGCTTAAATAGCAACGCTCTTCTTGCCATATAAGACAAGCGAAAATTTGTGTATGCAATAATTTCGCCAAAATCATTCTGAACTTAACGAAAAAAATATATTTCATTATGTTTGTTTATTATCTTTAAACGTATAAGAGAAAATTTTAGAAAGGACTTAAATTTAAATGAGTTCTTGCTAATTGACCAGTTTTACCTCTTAGGCATAGGTAAAACTTGGGATTTTGGCTTAAATAGCAACGCTCTTCTTAGCGAATAAGGCAAGCGAAAGTTTGTGTATGCAATAATTTCGCAAAAAAAACATTCTGAACCTTACGAAAAAAAATGTTTCATTGTGTTTATTAAATTATTTTAAACTTATCTAAAATATATTTAGTTGGATTAGGCTGAATTAAATTGCGCGTTATAATAAGGTTAGGTAAGTTTTTTGTAGGTTATTCTGGTACAAAATTATTATTTTTTGCATTAATATAAATGGAAAAATATATCTAAACATGTAAGAGAAAATGTTAGAAAATACTCAATTATAAACGAGTTCTTGCTAAGTGACCAGCTTTACCTATTCGGCACATTATAATATATATATATATATATATATATATATATATATATATATATATATATATATATATATATATAATATATACACGTAATTATTAACACATCGGCCGTTTTCCACCAAGGCAACATTAACAACCCACATTCAGATTGCAGAAAACTGTACTTTCCATTTCCAGGACTAGTCCGGTCTGCCGGTTTCCCTGAATCCCTTAATAAATGTTACCTTTCCCACACTCCTACAGCACGTCATGTCCTAAAAACCATTTGTCTCCATTCGCTATCTAACATGCCCAAGAATGCTTGCTGGAAGTCCAAGTCCCTCTCACATGAAACCTCCTTTACCCCCTCCCTCGAACCATTCCTAGGCTGACCCCTACCCCTCTTTCCTTCCACGAGAGATTTATACTCTCTCCAAGTCATCCTATTTTGTTTCATCCTCTCTGAAAGCCCTAACCACCTCATCAGCCCATCTTCAGCACTGTGGGTAATACTTTAGTAACCCCGTACCTCCTAATCTCCAAGCTAGGAACTCTGTGCATAATATTCACACCATAGATTGCGCTTATTCACGATATCTACCTTGGCTCAAGCCTTCTCCATGTTGCAATATTCACCACCCATGCTTCACACCAATACAAAGGCGTTGGTACAACTATATGTACACTCATACATTCCCCTTTATACTTCCATGAATAACTTTGTCTCAACAGATAACCTAAATTTTTGTTACCCTCATTACCTTGCTCCTTCCAATGTTCACTTTTAATTTTCTTCTTTTACATACCCTCCCAAATTCGTCTACCAACCTTCGCAGCTTCTCTTCAAAATATCCAAAAGCACCGTATCATCAACAAAAAGCAACTCTGACAACTCCCTTTTTATGTTAGATTCCTTATCTTGCAATCCCACACCTATCCTCATTACCCCTGAATTCACTTCTTACTACCCCATCTATAAATATATTCAACAACCATAATAACATGCATCCGTGTCTACGGCCTGTTTTTAACATTTGTGTCTTGATCCCATCAATCCCACCTGCTTTGCCCCTTTCATTTTGCGCACAGCCTCATGCACCTCCCCCACACTCACAACTGGCTCTTCCTCACTCCTACAAGATGCTGTACCTCCCCTGGCCAATGCATAAATTCAGAGAGCTTCCCTATCTTCATGAACTTTTAACAATTTCTCAAAATATTCCCTCAATATTCCTGATACCTCCGATTCCCTGTCTTTACATCTTTACAGGCTTTCTCATCTTATTAATCTCACTCCAAAATGGTTCTTATTCTCCTCATATTCTCCTTTTTATCATTCCTGCTTTGCAAAAACCTCTCATAGGCTATTTTTTTCTCTCTTACAACTCTACCTCATCATTCCACCAATCACTCCTCTTCCCTCCTGCACCCACTCTCCTATATCCACAAACTTCTCCCCAACACTAACACTGCATCCTTAAATCTACGGCATACCTCTTCAACCTCATTACCTATACTCTTGCTAGCCCATCTATTAAATTCATTTTTATTCCCCTTCTCAACACCGATATCTTAGGAAGGATCTGAAAACATAAAATAGTAAATCTGGACTAACTTTACCTTACTACGAAGTATACAGTTTAAGTACAGCAAGAGCATTATTTATGAAAATTATAATACAGAACATTTTATCATAAAAGTGTTAATATAATTTTAACTTCTATAATGGAGCAGAATTGAAGCTAAATCCTCAGATACCAGCGCATGCACTAACATTATATGGTATGATCAAGGAAATACTTAAAGTTATCTAAATTAAAATTCTTCTCCCATAATAGTTTAAGTATTTATGTATACAGTCCTCAGCTTGAAGGTGTACCAATTCAGATAGACTTTCTCACAATTGCTCTTCAGAAGGACATCCTCATGCTAGTGAAGGGCTATTGACCCTTACAGGTTTAGCCATTCTCATGAATATGTTAATAGACAGAACTAAGGTGACTGTAAATACTGGAACAATGAGACAGTGTTTACTCTGTGCTGTGAAAGAATAAGAATTCCCTCTGCGATTACCTGCTAAACTGTGTATAATTTTCCACGGTAAAACCAAACATATTACTGCTGTAAATAACAAAAAAAGGCACAATACCGTGACTAGAACAATACACACACAACCCTGTGTTTTACCAAGCCCTCCTGTCTAACCCTTTATAAAAATAACCTAAGAAACGGGAACGTTTCAGCCAAATATAGAAACTTATAATTTTTTTCCTTAAGATTCTTGTTAATAAGTTGTTTTCAAACCATGAGATGGACTTTTATATTTATTTATTTATTTATGGGTGATCGAAGAGCAGTCATTATCATGTGCTCTGCAGCGATGCTTCGGTAAATAGTTATGGAATGGATCTTAAAGATATTTACAACTACAATAAGTAGTTCAAGGACAGTGGAAGCTTAGGCAAAAGATGAAGTAAAATATTCTTAGATATACTCAAACATTTCTACTGATGTTGACGTTTCTGCATAACCTGGACCATTATACAGTTACAATTGTAACTTGATAATGAGCAGGAATGGAGCGAAACGTCGAGTAAACATTGTTGTATAAAGTGTGGTATTGTGACTTTAATGCTTTTAAAATATGTATGAAAAGCCTTTATTCTTACACAATTGTAATTGTAATAACAAGAATTCATTATTTTTTTCACTTCTCCTCCTCAGGAGATGTACAATTGTCTCTTAAAAATATATCCTAGTGACTGAGCGCCATAATACTGAAATACATTCCAAATTTTTCGGGAAAAAATTCTGCTTTTGATTATTTCCTTTACCGTATCTTGATGCTCTTATTTCAGACAAGTTATATAAATGTTCTAAATACCAATATATTTTGCATATAAAAGTGCATTTCATCATTCAAGTCCTTTCAGCGTTTTCTTATCTAACTTTTCTTCTATATACGTGTTAACTCGATGGCTTCCCAAGCTGTCTGTGTATTAAAAAATATGCGTTCATAATGCATTGAGCTTCTCTATATTGCAATGAACAACTGAATTAGTGCCTGATATGACTAATTATCTTTTGTTTCATGGCTTGGGGTTATAATGGCAGCAGTTAATTGTATTCTTGATTTTAATTGTAAAATTAGTTCGATATTCGTATTTAAGTAATTTATAAATAATTATTCTTTTGCATAACACGACAGTTTTGTATAGGTTGATTTTCTACCTTCTAATTGTAACTGAAGTGTACCGTGTACATTATTCTTGGGATAGATAGCGAGTTAGAACCCAAGAACAGCTAGAAATTTTCTTGAATCATGTACCACTTGTCAGGATTACCTATTTGAAATTAAAGAAGTAGAGATGAACTCGTGGTGTCACGTCTTCCATATTTGTTGCTATGGAAACAGATCTATGTGAGTGGAGTACCGCCATTCGTATTTGTATCTACAACAGTGTGCTCATAGCGTAATGTCTACAGCTTTTATAGCTAATGGAGGAAGGTTTGTGTACAACTAATTGAATTACAAGGCATACTTGTTTTTATTTACCAAAATTGCCTAGCGACCTGGTCTCTGATAAATTAGAACAATGAAAAGCAACTAAGCCCTGCCTAACTTATCTTGGGTCAGCCTACATTTAGTGGATACGTCTCAGTACACATGAAGTAGTAGAGTTTGTTTGGGTAGAATGTCGGGAGGATAGTGCACGTTTGAATTCGCAGGAATAAAAACCAAGTTTATAATGTTGAGAGGTTTTCGTGACAAAGAATTATTTTTATACATGTACGAACTATTAAATAATGTTCACATTTTACCTTCTCCTGTTGTCTTCACTATATTTTATTTACACCTCCCTGTGAAGGTGGAGATATCTTCATAAAATTCCATTTGTCTTGTGTATAGGATATGCCAACCCCAGTGGAGGTTATTGCCAAGAAATACTAACTCCGTTTCATCTAGAACCTTTGAAGCTCCCGTCACTGATGAACCCTTAATAATGGAATACCTGACGAATTCCTTACTGACGTCTCCAAGTTTAGGTTGAAAGACTTCAAAACTGCATGAAATCCAGTCATGAAATATGACAGGGAAGCACAGCTAGCTATCGTTCCCACTGGTTAATGAATAAATGGAAGCAACACGTTACTACTACCCTGTTCCACAACACAAAATTTATGTATTAAAAATGAGGCTAAGCTATGATAGTGGTCTCTCGTCTTCAGTGTTTGTAGCTTCCGTAGAGCTGTTCATGTAGTGTTTAGTCTTTAGTCTTGTAACTACAAGAGCAAAGTAATGCTCGTGGTCTTCTTCAGTGTTTGTTGCTATACTATTATTATTTTTCCCTTCAATTCATTATTTTTAATATTTTACTTGTATTATTAAATTAAAAATTAGGCAACGATCTCGTATACAATGGGTCGAGGGGGATTTTCAAACTACAAGAGCGGAACTGATCTCGTGGTGTCCTATCTTCAGCGTTTAAGTAATAAAGCAAAATTCCAGTGTTTGAACCAGTTATATGTCATAGTTTTTCCACTGAATGTGAAGGGCAATATATCATATTTTTCAATGAAATACCAAGGCACAAAAGTCACCGAAAAACTTACCAAGATATGAGATTTCAATTTCTGGGTTTTCTAATACATTCTCAAAGAAATTTCTATTACACCCGCGCGGTTAAATGAATCCTATTCGATTTTCCAAAAGTATTGTCCTGTGTTTTAATGATGTATTCATTACCCGTGAGGTTCATGGGTGACCTAGTGGGTAGTTAATACACAAATAACCCGCACATGGGGGAGAGGAGCTAACCACGACGTTTCGGTCCAACTTGGACCATATACAAACTGACTTTGTAAATGGTCCAAGTTGGACCGAAACGTCGTCCTCCTCTCTCCTATGTGTGGGTTATGTGTGTATTGTTCCAGTCACGGTATTGTGCCTTTTTTTGTTATTTATGGGCAGTTAATACAATATCCAATTTTGTAATTGACAAACCCCAAAAAAATGTGTCAACTGATTTCATTTTTCACTTTTCGTATCAAGTTAGATTCGGTTAAACAATAATAATATAACAAAATATAGTAAT
>WNWK01006324.1:0-107179 GCA_009830355.1 Cherax destructor
AGTAGCATATCCCAGGTAGCTTGTTGCTTGGAACTTCATTGTATGAAGGTGGAGTTAACGAGGCACGGAGGCCAGCCTATCCTTTACCCTGATTAACTCAGACCTATTCTTCAGCGCTCTTCTCATCTCCCTTTCCCCACTCTTCAGACTCTTTGTCCCGGACTTTGCCCTCTCGTCTTTACTGATGATCAAGTCATTCTTCTTATTCTCTGTTATCTCCCCTGCCTAATGAACCCTTCCTCCTCCTCCTCCCCTTCCTCTTCTTCATCACCTCGCTGTTCTCCCCACTCTCTCCTGTCCTCCACCACCCCAGCTCCCTCACTGAGTCTTTTATGAACTCGACTCAAGAATAATCTTCAATTTTCTAGATTTCTTCTCACTTTTACAGTGTAATTAATTTTTTTTTGCACTGCCTGCGATTTTCCTTTTCTGCTTGCTTCTTTGCTTTCCCACCTCCCTGCTTGTCTGCATGCTTCTTTGCCTAACTTCCTGCCTGCTTGCTTGCCTGCCTACCTACATACCTGCCCTCCTGCCTGCATGCATACATGCCTACCTGCCTGCTGCTTTGCCTGCCTGCCTGCGTATATGCCTGACCGCCTGCTTTCATACATGCCTGGCTGCCTGCTTGCCTGCCTCCCTACCTGCATACATGCATCCCTGCATGCCATCTTTCTTATAAGACTACCTGCTTGCTTCCTGCCTGCCTACATACATATATGCATGCCTGCCTGTCTGTCTCTAGCCAGCATCCCTGTAAGACTGCCTACCTACCTGCTTGCCGCCTGCATGCATGCCTGTTCTCAGTGGGTCCTCTGTTTTGTGTTAGATCTTCGAAAAAAAATATATTGGGTACAATTTCATTTTCTGGTGTTGTGGTATGTTAAAATTGATTTTTTTTATTAATAGACGTCAGTTTCATAACCTAACCAGTTAATGGATGGACCGCTCTCGGTCAAGGCTGAGGGAGAGCTCAATTTATTTCTCCACGTCAAAGTGGGATGTTTGAATGTGCGTGGATGTTGTGCGAATGATAAGAAAGAGATGATTGTAGATGTTATGAATGAAAAGAAGCTGGATGTCCTGGCTTTAAGTGAGACAAAGCTGAAGGGGGTAGTAGAGTTTCAGTGGGGAGAAATAAATGGGATTAGATCAGGGGTTTCAAATAGAGTTAGAGCTAAAGAAGGAGTGGCAATAATGTTGAATAATCAGTTATGGCAGGTAAAGAAGGAATATAAATGTATAAATTCAAGGATTATGTGGAGTAAAATAAAGGTTGGATGTGAAAAGTGGGTTATAGTAAGTGTTTATGCACCTGGAGAAGAGAAGTGTAGAAGAGAGAGAGAGATTTTGGGAAATGTTGAGTGAGTGTGTGGGGAGTTTTGAACCAAGTGAGAGAGTAATTGTGGTTGGGGATCTTAATGCTAAAGTGGGTAAAAATGTTGTGGATGGAGTAGTAGGTAAATTTGGGGTGCCAGGGGTAAATGTAAATGGGAGCCATTAATTGAGCTATGTGTAGAAAGAGGTTTGGTAATAAGTAATACATATTTTATGAAAAAGAGGATAAATAAATATACAAGGTATGATATAGCACGTAAGGAAAGTAGTTTGTTGGATTATGTATTGGTGGATAAAAGGTTGATGAGTAGGCTTCAGGATGTACATGTTTATAGAGGGCAACGGATATATCAGATCATTATTTGGTTGTAGCTACAGTTAGAGTAAAAGGTAGATGGGACAAAGGAAAATGGCAACAGCAAGTAAGAGAGGGTAAAAGTGTATAAACTAAGGGAGGAGGAAGTTAGGGTGAGATATAAGCAACTATTGGCAGAAAGGTGGGCTAGTGCAAGTAGGAGTAGTGGGGGTTGAAGAGAGTTGGGATAGTTTTAAAAATGCAGTATTAGAATGTGGGGCAGAAGTTTGTGGTTATAGGAGGGTGGGTGCAGGAGGAAAGAGGAGTGAGTGGTGGAATGAAGAAGTAAAGGGTGTGATAAAGAGAAAAAGGTAGCTTATGAGAGGTTTTACAAAACAGAAGTGTTAGTAGAAGAGCAGAGTATATGGAGAGTAAAAGAAAGGTGAAGAGAGTGGTGAGAGAGTGCAAAAGAAGAGCGGATGAAAGAATGGGAGAGGATCTGTCAAGAAATTTTGCTGAAAACAAGAAAAAAAAAAAATTTGGAGTGAGATAAACAAGGTAAGAAAGCCTAGGGAACGAATGGATTTGTCAGTTAAAAACAGAGTAGGGAGTTAGTAGATGGGAGCTGGAGGTATTGGGTAGATGTCGGGAATATTTTGAGGAACTTTTAAATGTCGATGAAAGAGAGGCGATAATTTCATGTACTGGCCAGGGAGGTACAACATCGTTTAGGAGTGAAGAAGAGCAGGTTGTGAGTGTGGGGGGGGTGCGTGAGGCATTACGTAGAATGAAAGGGGGTAAAGCAGCTGGAATTGACGGAATCATGACAGAAATGTTAAAAGCAGGGGGATATAGTGCTGGAGTGGTTGGTATTTTTGTTTAATAAATGTATGAAAGAGGGAAGGTACCTAGGGATTGGCAGCGAGCATGTATAGTTCCTTTATATAAAGGGAAGGGGATAAAAGAGAGTGTAAAAATTATAGGGAATAAGTTTACTGAGTATACCAGGTAAAGTGTATAGCAGGGTTATTATTGAAAGAATTAGAGGTAAGACAGAGAGTAGGATTGCAGATGAGCAAGGAGGCTTTAGAGTGGGTAGGGGATGTGTAGATCAAGTGTTTACAGTGAAGCATATATGTGAACAGTATTTAGATAAGGGTAGAGAAGTTTTATTGCATTTATGGATTTAGAAAAGGCATATGATAGAGTGGATAGGGGAGCAATGTGGCAAATGTTGCAAGTGTATGGAATAGGTAGTAAGTTACTGAAGGCTGTAAAGAGTTTTTATGAGGATAGTGAGGCTCAGGTTAGGGTGTGTAGGAGAGACGGAGATTACTTCCCGGTAAAAGTAGGTCTTAGACAGGGTTGTGTAATGTCACCATGGTTGTTTAATATATTTATAGATGGGGTTGTAAAAAGTAAATGCTAGGGTGTTGGGGAGAGGGTGGGATTAAATTATGGAGAATTAAATGCAAAATGGGAGTTGACACAGTTACTTTTTACTGATGATACTGTGCTTATGGGAGATTCTAAAGAAAAGTTGCAAAGGTTAGTGGACGAGTTTGGGAGAGTGTGTAAAGGTAGAAAGTTAAAAGTGAACATAGATAAGAGTAAGGTGATGAGGGTATCAAACGATTTAAATAAAGAAAAATTGGATATCACATTGGAGAGAGGGATTATGGAAGAAGTAAATGTTTTCAGATATTTGGGAGTTGATGTGTCAGCAGATGGGTTTATGAAGGATGAGGTTAACCATAGAATTGATGAAGGAAAAAAGGTGAGTGGTGTATTGAGGTATCTGTGGAGACAAAAAACGTTATCCATGGAGGCAAAGAAGGGAATGTACGAAAGTATAGTGGTACCAACACTCTTATATGGGTGTGAAGCATGGGTTGCAAATGCTGCAGCGAGGAGGAGGCTGGAGGCAGTGGAGATGTCCTGTCTAAGGGCAATGTGTGGTGTAAATATTATGCAGAAAATTCGGAATGTGGAAATTAGGAGAAGGTGTGGAGTTACTAAAAGTATTTGTCAGAGGGCTGAAGAGGGGTTGTTGAGGTGGTTTGGTCATTTAGAGAGAAAGGATCAAAGTAGAATGACTTGGAGAGCGTATAAATCGGTAGGGGAAGGAAGGCGGGGTAGGGGTCGTCCTAGAAAAGGTTGGAGGGAAGGGGTAAAGGAGGTTTTGTGGGCGAGGGCTTGGACTTCCAGCAAGCATGTGTGAGCGTGTTAGATAGGAGTGAATGGAGACGAACGGTTTTGGGACATGACGATCTGTTGGAGTGTGAGCAGGGTAACATTGTGTGAAGGGATTCAGGAAACCAGTTAATTGATTTAGTTGGACTCGAGTCCTGGAAATGGGAAGTACAATGCCTGCACTTTAAAGGAGGGGTCTGAGATAGTGACAGCTGGGAGGGACTTTTCTCAGCTGTAGTATCTGAGCTCCTCTGCAAAGACAGTGATTATGTATGAGTGTGGTGAAAGTGTTGAATGATGATGAAAGTTTTTCTTTTGGGGATTTTCTTTCTTTTGGGTCACCCTGCCTCGGTGGGAGACGGCCGACTTGTTGAAAAAAAAAAAAAATATATATAATGTCGTGCCGAATAGGTAAAAGTTGCGATTTTGGCTTAAATAGCAACGCTCTTCTTGCCGAATAAGGCAAGCGAAAATTTATGTATTGAATAATTTCACAAAAATTATTCTGAACTTAACGAAAATATATATTTCATTGTGTCTGTTTATTATTAAATTATTGTAAACTTATCTAAAATATATTTAGTTGGATTATGCTTAAATAGATTGCGCTTTTTATAATAAGGTTAGGTAAGTTTTCAAAGGTTGTTTTGGTACAAAATTATTATTTTTACATTAACATAAATGAAAAAAATACCTTTAAACGTATAAGAAAGGACTTAATTTTAAATGATTTCTTGCTAATTGACCAGTTTTACCTATTCGGCACGATATATATATATATATATATATATATATATATATATATATATATATATATATATATATATATATATATATATTTTCCCACCCACACGCAATAAACAGGTGATTTCACAATATGAAAAATGACCAGTGAAAAAAATAATGAAATTGTAAGCTTTTTCGTGATTTCTCACATTATCAAGGAACGGTAAAAATAATAGGACAACAACAAAAGACTTATTAGGCCGAGATATGACGTCACACATTACCCAAGACGCTGAGCGTAGGTGTAGTGAAGATTTGGTCAGGTGAAGATTTGGTCAAGTAAAATTTGATGAGTGTTAAGTCGGGCACTAGTTTAAATTCCTCACAAATTTTATTAAATATTAATGAATCTAATGTACATAACCCTCAACTTACATTCATTTTGAAATCAGTACTATATTTCATGAGACTTGATTCAATTATATTTCTCTCAACCATGGACCTTCTTGATACAACTTTCTCGGCGTTTTGAAAATCAGTTTGATTGTTAAAATCTCTCACATGAATAAATAGAGCATTTGACTCTTGTCCATTCCTAATGTTATATTTATGTTGTAATCTTAGTTCAAGTTTCTTTTCCAGTTTGACCGTAATAAACATTTTGCATTTTTTACAGTGAATCTTATAGATACAATCAGATGTTTTATGGGGGGAAATTCTTAATCAAATGTTGTTTTACTGAATCATATTTTTAAGCACAATTTCGATTTTAAAGTTCTTAAGTAGAGAAGGTATATCAAGAAGGTTTTCATGATAAGGTAGAGCCAACATGTTCTTGGTGGAATAAATGTCCGTCCGTTTTTTATTTGTAAAATGTACCTCCGGCAATTTTAAAAAAATTGTCTATACAAATTTTGGGGTATTTTAGATTATTAAATTCATGGGGAAACTCTAAACTCGCAGGGGTTATACAGTACTTGAGGAATGGGTAATAACAAAATTTAATTGATTTAAGAGTGTGTCCAATTTCATGGATCAAGAGCTCTCCTCTGGCATCAAGGCGCCCTTCTCCCTCAAAGGAAGGGCAACCTAAGCAGAAATGAACGCACCATATACGCTCAGTATTTACTACTGTGCTTAAAATTTAACGAAATGGCAGAAGTCCCTCAAAATATTTCCACATGAAAATAAAAAGAATGGTCAGTAAATGTCAAAGTTATGTAGAGGAAATAGGAACTAGGTTTTTCATGGTTGTATCGCGGTTTGTTCCAGATGTAAACACTGGGTTCCAGTGTGTTCTCACTGATTGTACAGATTTCTCCTCTTCCTTTTTATCCTTTCTTCTTTTATTCTCTTTTTTTTCCTCTCTCTACCTTTATTATTTATTGTTTAAAAGTCTTTTATGCGTTATCTCCCTTCTTTTTCATTATTATTGTGGAAATTATAATAAAATCGAAGCTCATCATGAATTTCGCATCAAAATTGGATGCTATCAAATTTACTAATATTTTCTCAAATATATATACATAATATTGTAACGAAACAGAAATAATGGATATATATACCGAGATTTCCAGGACATCGAAAAAGTACCACTTAGAGCATTACTGGCTAAGATAAAGGCGCATGGATTAAGAAAAACTTCTCGCCTGAACTAACTACTAGCTAATTATTACTAAAGAACGAGTGATACCGAATAGAATTGTCGGTGACTTGAAGTAAACAACGGAGATCCTCTTCGGCTCAGCTCTCATCACAATTTTCATAAATTTCTTGAAACGGGAATATTATCAAAAATAGTAAAATTCGCGGACTGCAAGAAAACTGGACAAAATGCATTTCGGTTAAAAGACATATGCAGCCCAGAATATCTGGAGGATGAGTTGCACCATTCTTGAAAACATCTTCAAAATCTTCCGAACAACAAAATTTCCTACACACACCATTCGTTACTGCAGGGATCGTGCATTCAAAATCCTCACTTCACCGTAACAAGAGAGCAACAAAGAAGACTCATCCTTCGTACAGGCCACACCGCAGTCTATATTATACCCACACTATCCAAAAGCAACATAGGTGTTGCCCCCTACCACATCCAGCACTATCAATGACTTTACCAGGCAAAAAAAAAAAAAAAACTATCAACGCAGATACGTACATCATTGCATGTTGCGGTTGTGACCAGAAATACTGTACGTTGGATAGGCCTCTTGTAGCCTGTAGATCAGATTGCAAAAACGAAACATCAGCGTGCCTGCAAGACTCGCAACACGAATAACGCCTGCGTAATATATAGATACCAGATTACTCACCTGATGTCTTGGAATGATACCCTGCTGGTCATAAAGAAAATGATTAGAGCATAATGCAGATGCCTGGAAGCTGTGTTAATCCGCACACAACATTCAATCTATCAGAATTAAGTGCCTTTCAGTTTAACCAACCTTGTAGCCCAACTCGCATAAAAAGGCCATTGAAAAAAAACGGATAGGCCTCCTGCAGTGCATCCAACTCTTAATTCACCCACACAGTGACCTCGTTTACCCGGCCACTCTTCTAACTACACTTGTATAAAGTTGCTTTTTATGCATCCCTGTGTATTGACCGCAGAAACGTCAAGCGAAACCTATCAATAAGTTCCTCTCTGCAAATGTGTTTTTTTTTATAACAAACTGATGTCATTTAAACTTCCTATTTTGATTCATTCAATGGTGGTGTGATGATCTCTTAATTTGTTTTTAAATTTCAAACTGGACAATATACCATTAAATTTTAAGGATTGCTCAGCCACTAGAAAGTCAACTATTTACGATTCTCCATTCTTACTAATCTTTCAACTATTATCACTTAGATGTTATCCAAGTAGCACTTACAAAGTTATAACACAAATCATCCTTTCCTGCTTTGAAGTGGCAAAGGTATTCATCAATTTCACTGGACTTTAAGAAAAAAAAAGGTCTATTTTAACTTATCTAGTAGTCAAGGTACATTGAATAAAGAGGATATTTATCGAACACCTTACATTTACACCAAAGTACATCAAAGTATTTTCTAATTGGAAAAAAAAATATCAGTAGTAAGTTAGGCATCAGCACCGTAATGACGCCTTTCTGCCTCATTGAGAAAGCAGAGTTATTTTCTCCAGTTGCCAAGACATAATATATCAAGGACTAGTAGTTGCAATTAGCGTACATTGATGACATGTTAGTAACCCTCATCACAACACACAATATATCACTACAAGACGAGCTCACAACGTTGATTGATGTCACTGACAAACTTAGAGCATATACCATCAAACCGATTTTATGGGAAGAAAACATAAAGAAAGGAAAATTTCACATATTTGGAAATTTGATCATTGCTGAAAAGGATAGATAAATTGATTATATTGAGCTAAGTAAAGTTATTTTGAATCATCTGTGTTTGCTGCGTCACGAAATCTATTCTTGCGAAAGTAGATGCAAAATTCATTCGTAACCCATTCACTCTGGATGTGCACTCTGTACAGTGAGCAAAACAGATTTTGTGAATGAATCAACTGTTCTGGTTACTCATGAAACTACCACTGATTAATTTCTGGTCACAGATGTGTCAGTCTTACCCACTAGGTGCCATTATGGCCAGACCAAAACTTTTAAAATTTCTCACAAGTCAATTTCTCAGCAAGTGAGCATGAATTCTGTTTTGTACATCATTAAAAAGTTTCGTGCTAGGCTCTTTGTGAAAGCTGACCTCTGAGACGCTCAGTCAAAAGCAGCACAAAGGATTTAAGCATAATTATACTAGTATGTACTTCAAAAATTTAGAAATACGTGTATTGTTCTATGTCATTTTATCTGAAACATTATTTGTAGAAAGTTATTTTCACGTTATTACAAAGGAGTACGCACTCGATAATATAAAACATCAAGGATTACACGATCGACAGAAGTGTGGGAACCACTGCTACAGATCATCACCCGGCTTGACATGGTGCTGGCCTCACCAGCCTCGGCCAAATGATAAAAACAAATTATAACGGTGCTCAGTCGAGTGCTAGACCTGACAGAAAACGAGGAGTGGAAAGGATTGGACGAGAAACTAAAATAAATTTAAGGAAAAAAAATGCTAAGAGAAGTCACAACAAATTCACATTTTGGATAGTAAACTTTAGATGAGATTTCGGTCAGTTTTGGACTGTTTTCAACTGAAAGTGAATTGATCAACCCGTCCTCCTAAGACTAACATCGATTTAGGTTAGATTAGTTATGTTTGGTTAGGTTAGATTGTCGTCAATAAGCAAATTTAGCCAATATAACAAACCATAGCGCCAGTAATCAAAATAGTACATAAAACAATAGAAAACTTTAACATGCTATCACAAAACGGAAACCCTCCTCGCTTCTTAAAATTACAATCTTGAGAATGGCAGTCAAAAAATTAGAGGCAGTTCAAGGACCTATCAAGTATGCAACATCATTGACTTCATACTAAACCCAACGTACCCAGAATCAAGAGAAAATCCAGAGGTTCTCTAAAGGCATACTTCCGGAGTTATGTGTAACCATACAGCACTAGAGAAGATGCAATACAGGGTAGGTTGTTCAGAGGATTCAGTAGTACAGACAGATTGTTTAACAAGGGAGCGCCTAAAGGAAGCTACAGGCGTAAATGAGTCTGTGACCTCAAACTTCTGACTGAAGATGGTAAGGAAATAGAACGAACTCTGATGGTGTGACGAAGGCAGAACATAATTGCAGTATTATAAAAGGGTCCATCAGTCCAGGAATTTAGCATAACTGCTGCGAGTATCAGAGGTGGGACAAGAAGCTCAGATGAACGAAAACACACACACACACACACACACACACACAAATATACAAAAGGCCTAGTGTCTAATCGACATGTGCCTAGGACAAAATGATAACTAACACACACACACATACACACACACAAACATATACAACAGGCCTAGTGTCTAATCGACATTTGCCTAGGACAAAATGGTAACTAACACACACACAGCTATGACTCGACCCCTGCAACCACAACTAGGTGAGTACACACACACACAACACACACACACATATAATATATATATATATATATATATATATATATATATATATATATATATATATATATATATGACACAGCGCGCGAGGAACTGGAGAGCAAAGCAGTACAGGAAGGAATGGAGGAAATAAAGGCGAAGTTCCAAGAGGCAAAGGACAAAATTGTATATAGAATGAAGAACAGAAATAAGAAAAACAGAAAAAGCCCATAGTTAAATTAGTTATGCAGAGAGGCTAAGAGAAGGAGCAAGGAAGCTTGGAAGAAATATAGAGCAAATCATACTGCAGAAAACCGGAAATCAAGCTGTATATCATGTTATATGTGTGTCTGTTGCGGATGATGTGAAACTGAGATAAACATGATTAGAAGCGGTCAGTAACAGACCTCAGAATGACTCAACAGACTGCATATATTATCAAACAAGTGGTTTCTCCAGTTCAGTTCGAACAAGTGTAATATTATACAAACTGGAGAAGGCGAGGCCAAACCTAACTCAGGGTACAACATGAGCGAAGAGCAGATGTAAATATCAGAGGATGGCAAGGCCAAGAGTTTATTGACAAAAGCCTTTGATAAGTGTCTCTGACAGAGAGTAACTAAAACACACGCATGCGTATGTAAACACAAACACGAACCACACATACACTTGCACGTACATAATCTCGTACACGAACAAGAGGAGACAAGGACGCTGAAATTAGTGCGATACACGCATTCTGTGCGTGATAATTGGACGGAACTGTTGTCTCTCGCCATAGATATATTTACCTTCTTTTTAATTAAGCCTGAACTAATTTATTCTAACAAATAATTTTTTGCCTGATTGTCACGAAGGGTGACCACTGCAATTAGCGCTTTAGTTTACATGAATATATCTGTTACCTAGGAAAGGAGACACTCACATTAAGTAATGCATAAATGAAAAGAGAAATCAGTATATTTCCACCTCTAATAAAATATACAGCCAATCTTCATGTCTTGTTTCATTTATGTATCCAGACGGGTTTTTCAGTTTCCATTGGTGATTCTCCACTACCCTATCAGTACTGACTAGCGTCCCTCACACTTCCATCACAGATTCGTGTTTGGCACAATATTAGTAATGACTACTATTCGTTACACTACCATTATTACTTATGTTATCCCTTAATATCTGTTAAGATATATTATGTAGAAACCAGTGTTTATGTTTTATCAATCTTTATATATAATACAATGATAGGTAGAATGATATTGTTAGTACAAGTGTGTGTGTGTGTGTACTCACCTAGTTGTACTAAACTAGTTGTGGTTGCAGGGGTCGAGTCACAGCTCCTGGCGCCGCCTCTTCACTGGCCGCTACTCGGTCACTTTACCCGCCCCATGAGCTTTATCATACCTCACCTTAAAGTTATGTAAGGATCCTGCCTCCACTACATCCCTTCCCAGACTATTCCACTTCCTGACAACTCTGTGACTGAAGAAATATTTCCTAACATCCCTGTGGTTCATCTGAGTCTTCAACTTCCAACTGCGACCCCTTGTTACTGTGTCCCATCTCTGGAACATCCTGTGTGTGTGTGTTTTACAAAAATTATTTTTCAATTACTGCCTTTAATGAATACGTCATTTGGTATTTCGACTTTTCTTTTTAAAGGATCTTTTGTCCCGGTTGATTTTTACATGTTTCGTTCTCGGAAACGTGCGCAAAGTTTGAGTGCTATATAATAAGATAAATTATAGTTAATAATTATAATAAATCTGTCGCTAGAATTGTATGTTCCTGTGCAATACACATGAAAATAATCATAAAAGTAACACATCAGTAAACATAATGACCCAGGCAGGCAGAGCTTGTTTACATCCAATTATTTTTAACCATATTTCTGTCTAGTTATTTTATTTAATTTGCAAAATATTTGCGTCATCGACACTACACGCAAATTTATTGCACTATCTGCAATTCGTTATGAACAAAAAATACTACCTCTTCCCCTTTCTTAATATGAATTATTCATAAATTACTCTCTCTCCCCTTTCCTAATGCATATTTGTCCAATTTAAATCCACTGATTTATTTTTATTTTCAGTTTCTAACGAGTTTTATACCTGAAGGCATTCTAGTTTAACTGGTTCAGATTTCACAACTAACAAATTGGAAATACAAAAATAGACAGTGTTTGTTTCATGTATTTCTGTTCCCATTATCAAGTCGTTAGGATTTCGGACGCTGTGTCACAAATACAGGTGAGAATATCAAAGAGTAAACACTCAAGCGGACGTCTGCATACATACAGTGTGTTTAAAGAAGATGCAGTCTCCTTAGGGCAGTGTTTTGATGCTGGTGGAGGGTTCTTGTCCCTAGGAATGGCACCTACCTTCCTCTTCCTCGAGCTAAACCTTTTCTTTTACCTCAATATGCAAATAATCCGCACATAAGAGAAAGAAGCTTATAGTCCAAGTGGGACCGAAACGTCGTCATAAGGTCCTCTCTTCCCTGTGTGGGTTATTTGTGTATTATTCCAGTCACGGTATTGTACCTTTTTGTTCTTTCTGATTACCTCAAATTTCCCAAAGCGCTGAGTGGCCTCTACGAGCTTAGTGCTTCTCCATGAATAAGAGGATGTTATGCTGACACCATCAGGGTCAGCATTCAGGGTCTGAATGAGGTGGAGACGCATTCGGTAAGAAGTTTCAAGTACAGATATGACAAGAATATGAAAAACTGGCCAGCTGCAAAATGGCGAGGCCAGGAGCTGTGAACCGACTTCTGCAACTGCAAGTGAGGGAAGCCGTAAAACTATAGGGGTGGTTACAGCGGCCTTGGAATGGGAGGCATTCAGTTTTGGTTCCAGTAGAGGTAAGGTAGTTTCATTCCTCGGATCAAGAACCCTTCACTAGCATCTAGGAATTTCCCCTTGAAGGATGCCACAAGTGTTAAGCACAACTATGAGTGATCAACTGAGTACAATTTGTAGTGTACTTCAGTACAACTAGATGAGTACAGTTAGATTAATAAAATTAACTGTAGATGAGTGCAATTAACTACAACTAAATTGTGTTCAGTAAGTATAACTAGGCGAGTACAACTAAGAAATATAACTGACTACAATTAAGTGTGTGCAGTTAAATGAGTACTGTGTAGAATAGAGGGCGTCAGTGGGGGTATATAACTGATGAGTTAGTGATCCAATGAAGCCAATATTGTAATTCAGTACAAGAAACCTGCCTTCCCATTTCTGAAACTGAATCTTACCTCGATTTCCACAACAGGGCAGTGTACTCCTGTTGCAGGTGCATCTCTGGTGAGCTGGAGGCTGTGGTAACACCCTTCCAACTAGTAAGCCCCCCAACAACGTACAAGAAATGCACATTTAATGATACTGTTGATAGGCACTTACCGTCGGATGTGTGGGGTCTATGTTGCTCCAGTAGACACCTGAGACGCGTGTAATGAGTCACTGATCTGCAACCAGCTCTGTAGGAGCGAAGATGCCGCCTGTTGCCGTGAAACTGATCTGATTCGTGTTGCAATGTGTAGACATGTTAGAGAACTCGGCACTCGCCTAGTGTGGGGTAAGTAGCTCCCTAACTAGGTAGGCTGTCAATCGTTTGGCATAATTAGGCAGAGTCTGTACACCTACTTCTTAGCTCACGTGTGTCCATTTCATGGCTGAAGCATGGGTACCCGGCGTGGGTAGGTGTACCCTCGTGGGTGCCTGGTCAAATGCCTACTGTTGTCAGTTTGTGAAGGCAGGCAGTCGTGGTCTTTTAATTAAATTACACAGTACAGAGAAGCCCCGCTTTACAGCACTTTGTTTCGGCGATTCGCTAATGCAGCTGTTTTCAATTCTACCCATTCTTCACTTATTCAGACTTCCTACAGTAAATATATTCACCACTCACCATAAGCTATGGACGAAAATATTTTAATTAATGTGTATACTGTACATGCATGTTTTAGGCCTAGCTCTATTGCTTAATGTATGATAGTGTAAACATGTTAGGCTTTTACATGCATTTGAAAGGGATTTTCAGACTATGATTCACTTTACAGCGATATTTGCTTTACAACAGTAGCTCAGAACATACTCTGCTGTATAAGCGGGGCCCTCCTGTATTTTGTTAACCCTCAACCTGGTATTTACTGGCTCTGGGGAGAGTGTATTGATTATTGCTGATGATGGCCTCTTGATCTAAGGCACTGAAGATACCCTCTCCTTCCTCGGATCAAGCTTCATTACCTCCCATCCATCCCGTGACCCTTACTGGTTTAGCGCTTTTGTAATAATAAAAATAACTGAAATAATAAATGCAACTTCTCATAACAATGTAGTTAGCAGAAATATACCGTCACGTTGCGAGAATAAGAGTTTCTGTCTTGCAGTTATCAAACGGAGGATAGAGCCTTCATCACTCCTTGCAAAAAATGACCCCTCACGGTTTTAACGCTCCATACAAATATAATAACAGTTCGGACATATCTGCCGGAGGACTAGTTATCCAGAATACTCGAAGAAATACAAGAACTGAAGTTTTTTCCGTTCATCGTCGAATAACTGCTGACATTCGTATTTAGAGTTATACTCACTTTGAGGACATCGGGTATAAGGAGATTTGACCATACGCCTCGCATCGTCCGTGGTGAGACCATACGCCTCGCATCGTCCGTGGTGAGACCATACGCCTCGCATCGTCCGTGGTCACGTCTTCGTATTCTCCATGACTGTTGGTAGATCAGTCCTTCGGAATTACCGACAACTGCTCACAATGTATTTTTTGACAATATATGTCTATCTAGGATTAAAACTGATTGAATCCCATTTCACATGCGCTGTATGATTCCCAAGGGTTTAGCATTTCCCAGTGAATTTAACATATAATAATAATAATAATAATAATAATAATAATAATAATAATAATAATAATAATAATAATAAAGAGCATAACTCACTACCATTGAGCTCTGCTCATTTATTCTGATCCGCATGTGACATCTCCATTGTCGAGCCTCATTCGTTGTTATTAGTACGTGTGTTTACGATCATATTAAGTGCATGTTGGGTGAGGATCAAGACGGGCAGCAGCAGCACCATCAACACCCTAGCGCACTATACCATGTCATTTGCTGCAGTACATCAGAGTCGCGCACCGACAGTGTTTAGTGGCCATTCTCCGTCACGCCCAAACTCAAGCACCCCATCCCTCTGTGACAATGATGGCTGTGAAGATAACAGCATCCATCAACCTGTCCTTTCATCGTCTGACATGGTCGCCAGCACCTCTATAACGATGGGGCTTCACAAGCTTCGGGCACACGGGACGCACTTGTAGTTTTATAGTGTTTGTGTATTTTGAGTTATGTGGGTGTTGTTACTAAGCTGAGAAAATAATGAGTATACTCTGTCATCCCTTCGGGGGGATGGGGTGCTTTAATGCTGGTGACCGCCTCTTGATCCAAGGAATTGGAGCTACCGTCTCCTTATTAGGATCAAATTTGACTACCCCGTTCCCACCCCTCCCATTCCTCAAGCACTGTATGACACTTACGGGTTTAGTGCGCCTCATTAATATAATATAACCATGTAACATAGCTTATTAGGTTCTGTACAGTGGGGAGTTTACGTTACTCTGAAAATATGTGGAATATTTTTGGGAAAACGAGAAAACTGGAAATTTAATTCAAGAAGAAGAGGAACAATAGCTTCAGGAATTCCCCCCCCTCCTCCTCCCCCCCCGAAAAAGTCGGCCTTCTGAAAAAAAATAATTAAAAAGATAATTTATGATCAAATATTTCTCTCCGATTCGCTAATTTCTGTAATTTGCTAAAAGAATAACCCCAACTATCAGTTGCTCATTTTACTAAAAACCAAATTGGAAACTACAAGTAACCATCAGCAAAGTCCGACTTGAAAATCCGTATGCATAGGAATTTGGAATCCTGTCAGCCAGTGTTGACAAACTGCAGGGACTGCAGACTATGAAAGTCATATATATCTTCAGACGTAGTCTGCTACCATTTGCTTAATCATGTTTCTTCATTTCCAGAACATTAATTGATTGCGGAGTCTTAAGCCTTATATAAAGTACTATCTCTACTTTGAGCATTTTAAGCATGGCCAGAAATTAAAAAATAAAATGGTCATACGCATTCTATATCATATAATCTTATACAGTCTTTAAATGTTATGTAGCAGGAGGCTCAAGTAGGAGGGTTCGTGGTGTATGTATATAGGCATGTATGTATATATGCATATATATATATATATATATATATATATATATATATATATATATATATATATATAATATATAATATATATATAATATATATATATATATATATATATATATATATATATATATATATATAATGTAATATATATATATATATATATATATATATATATATATATATATATATATATATATATATATATATATATATATATATGCAAGACAACCAATATGAAAAATAGAGGAATTCCAAGCGCTTTCGTGACTACTCACATTATCAAGGAACTATAACAGGAAACATGACAAGAAAGGCTTATATAAAATTCTTAAGAAAGGAAGCATATCAACCAGTTTTCATGGTAGGAGAACCAACATATTTTGGTTGAATAAGGTTGGTTGTCCTTTTGGATTGTAAAAAGTATTCTAGCTATTTTAAAAGATTATCAATTATGTTTCTTGGTATTTTAAATCATTAGCTATTTCATAAATTTTAGAGATTTCTTCATCTATGAACTCTGGACTACAAATACGTAAAGCTCTCAAAAACATTGAAGAAAAACCGACACTTTAACTTATCTTGATGTGAAGAGTAATAGTGTACATAGGAACAATTATTTGTAGGTTTTCTGTAAATTTTAAATTTAAAATCAATGTACCCTTAATAATAAAACATCTAGGAAGGGCAATGAGTTATTTACTGAATTCAACATTAAAATTTATAGAATGAGCTAAGCTATTTAATTTAACAAGGAAATGGTTTATATCTACATTCTTAGGCATAAGGCACAAAATATCATCAACATATCTATACCACTTAGCTCTATTGGGAAGGATTGTGTTAAGCAATCTTGTTTCGAAAAATTCCGTATATAAGTTACTAAGAACAGGTGCCTTATGCCTAAGAATGTAGATATAAACCATTTCCTTGTTAAATTAAATAGCTTAGCTCATTCTATAAATTTTACTGTTGAATTCGAAGTAAATAACTCATTGCCCTTCCTAGATGTTTTTATTATTAAGGGTAACATTGATTTTAAATTTAAAATTTACAGAAAACCTACAAATAATTGTTCCTATGTACACTATTACTCTTCACATCAAGATAGTTAAAGTGTCGGTTTTTTCTTCAATGTTTTTGAGAGCTTTACGAATTTGTAGTCCAGAGTTCATAGATGAAGAAATCTCTAAAATTTATGAAATAGCTAATGATTTAAAATACCCAAGAAACATAATGAATAATCTTTTAAAATAGCTAGGAATACTTTTTACAATCCAAAAAGGGACAACCAACCTTATTCAACCAAAAATATGTTGGTTCTCCCTTACCATGAAAACTTGGTTGATATGCCTTCCTTTCTTAAGAATTTTAATATCAAAGTTGTATTTAAAATCTTGATACAGTAAAAGACTTTTGATAAAAATCCCCCAAAATGCTGACGGATGTGTCTATAAGATTCCCTGTAAAATATGCGATAAAGTTTATTATGGTCAAATTGGTAAAGTCTTGAACTAAGATTAAAACAACATAAATATAGCATTAGAACTGGACAAGATTCTAATGCTCTATTTATTCATGTGAGAGATTTTAACCATCCAATTGATTTTCAAAATGCTGAGAAGGTTGTATCAAGCAAGTCCATGGTTGAGAGAAATATAATAGAATCATGTTTCATTAAAAGCAGTTTTGAAAATAATATGAATATTTCTTTTGGTTTATATAAATTGGATTCATTTATAATTAATAAAATTTGGGAAGAATTTAATGATAAATTGGACTAATCTTAATTCTTGGGAAGAGTTTCAGGTCCTTTCTTATGTTCCTCTTCACAGAGTCGTGCGATGTTACGCTACTGTGAGGTGTAGTCTTTGTTAGTGTGATGTGACTGTGAGGTGTAGTCTCGCCCCTTATATAAGCCTTTCTTGTCATGTTTCTTGTTATAGTTCCTTGATAATGTGAGTAGTCACGAAAGCGCTTGGAATTCCTCTATTTTTTCATAGTGGTTGTCTTGCATATTTTGATATCACCTGTTTACTGTGATCTTTTTGCATATATATATATATATATATATATATATATATATATATATATATATATATATATATATATATATATATATAATGGGGTCCACCTCTGGTGCAAATTGTGGGACCCATAGTCTCGGAGAAGTGGATAAAAAGGCTTCAAGGAAGAATATTTGGATTTCTTCCTGAAGCCATTTGAATATTCAACTTCCCATACCACCCCATCTTTTCATTCTTTTACTAAATAGCAACGCTCTTCTTGCCGAATAAGGCTAGCAAAAATTTGTGAATGCAATAATTTCGCAAAAAAAATATTCTGAACCTAATGAAAGAAAATATATTTCATTGTTTGTTTATTATTAAATTATTGTAAAGTTATCTAAAATATATTTATTTTCGATTAGGCAAAATTAAATTCCGCTTGTTTTAATAAGGTTAGGTTAAGTTTTCTAAGGTTCTTTTGGTACAAAATCATTAATTTTTAAATTAACATAATTGAAAAAATATATCTTTAAACGTGTAAGAGAAAATTTTAGGATGGACTAATTTTAAATGATTTCTTGCTAATTGACCAATTTTAATTATTCGGCACAACAATATATATATATATATATATATATATATATATATATATATATATATATATATATATATATATATATATATATATATATATATACAATGTATATGTAGCATTTCGCAAACGGGCGAAATTATTTTGCCAGACCCCAGATAAGTATGGGGCACCTAGCCGAAGCTAGACTGTGACTCTCATACTCCTGAGCACCAGGCTTGCAGACACAGACACAGACAGAGAGACAGATAGACAGACAGACACACACACACACACACACACACACACACACACACACACACACACACACACACACACACTCGCACACACACTCGCACACACTCGGAAATTCTTAGTACTTTATTTTTTTTATCAACTACTTATTTATTTTCTATGTGAACAACTAAAATACAAATCTTTTGTACTTTATTAATACCGAATTGTGCTGAAATTTTTACGTTGCCAATATGTCGCGGTGCTGATATTCCCTGGCAGGGTACACCAGCCTGGGAAATTGTTTAGCGAATTATGTGGTTCGTAACCAAGGGAGGGTGGCTGGCTGGTGCCTAGCTGGCAGGGTAAGCTACATGTGTGGTGTGACCTCACTCATAAAGTGGGCTTGCAGCGACCTCACACGGGTGGGGGGTTGCAGTGACACTGCAATGACCCCACTCACTCAGAGGGATTGCAGTGACGCTGCAGCGACCTCATTCACACTGGGGAAATTGCATTGACACTGCAACGACCCTACTCACACGGAGGGTTTGCAGTGACTCGCTGCAGCGACCCTACTCACACGGAGGGTTTGCAGTGACTCGCTGCAGCGACCCTACTCACACGGAGGGTTTGCAGTGACTCGCTGCAGGGATCCTACTCACACGGAGGGTTTGCAGTGACTCGCTGCAGCGACCCTACTCACACGGAGGGTTTGCAGTGACTCGCTGCAGCGCTCGTGTCGATGAGCAGTTGCCGGAAATCGATCTTGGAAAGTCACGTATCACGAGTTTTAATTATATGACGACACGCTCAAAGGCTCATTAAGAGCATCTGTAAAACTGCTGCAATGCCTCAGTAGTTGTGTACATGACTCTAGGTCAGTACACTGACGCGGGGCCGTCTCCTTCAAGTAGCACTGAAATTCTCGCTCACATTACACTACCTTGATTTCTGCCCAGTTTAAAAATCATCAAAAAATTAATACTTGCTTTTCTAGGTAAGGTTAAGTTCGCTTAGATTAAATCAGGCTAGATTATTTACGTAAATTAAGAAATATTTAACTGAATAATGGGAGGGGGTGGTTTATGCCTAGCAGCGCGGAACATAGAATAGTTTTGCAAGAAATTTCGTAGATTTCCTCTCAAGGAAGGTGCGAAGATGTTGGTAATGGGGCTCCTTATTCATGAAAGCGAACCTGTCCTACCGTTCCCTGGATCGAACCTGATTGCCTTCTATTTCCTATGGACTGCATGACTCGTATAATAATAGTGTTTCTGTCTTCCAAGGAGGGTGCCTTGATCCTGTTGAAAGACTCTTGATCCCAAGCACAGCAACTGCCAACTCTGTCCTTGGGTCACACCTGTTTACCTCCCATTCTTCAGACACTACAATGTCATAGAGTACAAATAGGAAGCGCATGTCTCGTACTCACCAAACAGAGGATCAAGCCTCTGCCACGTCTTTCACTGAATGATCCACATGAGTTTAGCGCTTAACATGAATTAAAATTTAGAACCTCCATAACCCTTAAAGGCATAGCGCTTTCCCTTGATTATGAGAGCCACGGTACATTCATTCACACTGTTGAATGATGAGGTGAGGAGTTACAAGACAGAATAAGAGAAGAGGATGTTAATGGTAAAGGGGAAAGGGAAACCAAAGCCTAAGAGAATGAGGTGCTGGCCCTAAGACGTTATCCTTTTAATTCAATAAGACCTGAAAATACTTGCATCAATAGAGTGATAGATCTTGTGTATAAAGTGCAAAAGCCAAACAGTATGTATATTAACACACACACACACACACACATACACACACACACACACACACACACACACACACACACACATACACACACACACACACACCATCAAGTGCTGGACACAATACACACAAATGAGGAGGAAGTGAAGAGGCTACTAAGCGAGCTAGATACTTCAAAGGCGATGGGGCCAGATAACATCTCTCCATGGGTCCTGAGAGAGGAGCAGAGGAGCTATGTGTACCCCTAACAACGATCTTCAACACATCTATCGAAACAGGGCAACTACCTGAGGTTTGGAAGACAGCAAATGTAGTTCCAATTTTTAAAAAAGGAGACAGGAACGTAGCACTAAACTACAGACCAGTGTCACTGACATGTATTGTATGCAAGGTCATGGAGAAGATAGTCAGGAGAAGAGTGGTTGAGCACCTAGAAAGGAATGAGCTTATCAACGACGGCCAACACGGTTTCAGGGACGGAAATCCTGTGTCACAAACCTACTGGAGTTCTACGACAGGGTGACAGCGATAAGGCAAGAGAGAGAGGGTGGGTAGATTGCATATTCTTGGATTGTAAGAAGGCGTTTGACACAGTTCCACACAAGAGATTAGTGCAGAAGCTGGAGGACCAGGCAGGGGTAACAGGGAAGGCACTACATTGGATCAGGGAATACCTGTCAGGGAGACAGCAGCGAGTCATGGTACGTGGCGAGGTGTCAGAGTGGGCGCCGGTGACGAGCGGGGTTCCACAGGGGTCAGTCCTGGGACCAGTGCTGTTTCTGGTATTTGTGAACGACATGACGGAAGGAATAGACTCCGAAGTGTCCCTGTTTGCAGATGATGTGAAGTTGATGAGAAGAATTCAATCGGACGAGGACCAGGCAGAACTACAAAGGGATCTGGACAGCCTGCAAGCCTGGTCCAGCAACTGGCTCCTGGAGTTCAACCCCACCAAGTGCAAAGTCATGAAGATTGGGGAAGGGCAAAGAAGACCGCAGACGGAGTACAGCCTAGGGGGCCAGAGACTGCAAACCTCAATCAAGGAAAAGATCTGGGGGTGAGTATAACACCAGACACATCTCCTGAGGCGCACATCAACCAAATAACTGCTGCAGCATATGGGCGCCTAGCAAACCTAAGAACAGCATTCCGACATCTTAATAAAGAATCGTTCAGGACCCTGTACACTGTGTACGTTAGGCCCATATTGGAGTATGCAGCACCAGTTTGGAACCCACACCTAGCCAAGCATGTGAAGAAGCTCGAGAAAGTGCAAAGGTTTGCAACAAGACTAGTCCCGGAGCTAAGGGTATGTCCTACGAGGGAGGTTAAGGGAAATCGACCTGACGACACTGGAGGACAGGAGAGATAGGGAGACATGATAACAACATATAAGATACTGAGAGGAATTGACAAAGTGGACAGAGACAGAATGTTCCAGAGATGGGACACAACAACAAGGGGACACAGATGGAAGTTGAAGACTCAGATGAATCACAGAGATGTTAGGAAGTATTTCTTCAGTCACAGAGTTGTCGGGAAGTGGAATAGTTTAGGAAGCGATGTAGTGGAGGCAGGCTCTATACATAGCTTTAAGCAGAGGTATGATAAAGCTCATGGCGCAGGGAGAGTGACCCAGTAGCGGCCAGTGAAGAGGCGGGGCCAGGAGCTTTGACTCGACCCTGCAACCACAACTAGGTGAGTACAACTAGGTGAGTACACACACACACATCACTGTGTGAAGACTTAGTTGTGTATAGATTTTATATGCAAAAGTTGGAAATATTTCAGAGATGAGAGACTAAAACCATTCAGAAAAATATTCACTGAAGAAATATTCAAATAACAAAACGTATTTACTCAAAGAGGATGCAGACGACGAGAAGATTAAATCTAATACAAACTTCTAAGTTATACAAGAAAATTTAATCAACTCAAACACGAAGAATATGAGCTGGAACCCTTCCCGGGCTCGCATCAAACATGACTGCCTTCCCTTCCATAGGCAGGCTAAACCCTAATGGTTTAGCGCTTCATCTTGAATATAATATGCACTAAAGTTTTTCGATTCTTATAGTTCATTTCAAGTATCTCTGACGAGACATGGAAGATATTTTTTTTTTGATGATACTCTTGCAGTTTGCAGGGTGTCGGCACACTTCCGGCAAGATAGCAACTGAATGAATGACGGTGTGCGTGTTTCCTTTATGGGTCACCCTACCTCGGTGGGAGACGGCTGATGTTTTTAAAAAGAATTGCTGCCTTGTTTCCTGGGCTGAATATTTTGCTTGATCTGTGATGTCTAGAACTTCGTGTGTGTCTGAGGACGTCTAGTGAGACGCATCTAACCGAGAATGTACCAAGCAGTAGACACACTGAGCAGTAGACGCACGCACCAAGCAGTAGACACACTGAGCAGCAGACGTACACACCTTGCAGTAGACACACTGAGCAGCAGACGCACGCACCTAGCAGTACACACACCTAGCAGTAGACACACCTAGCAGTAGTTACACCTAGCAGTAGACACACCTAGCAGTAGACACACATAGCAGTAGACACACCTAGCAGTAGACACGCTGAGCAGTAGACGCACACACCTAGCAGTAGACACGCTGAGCAGTAGACGCACGCACCTAGCAGTAGACACACTGAGCAGTAGACTCACACACCTAGCAGTAGACACGCTGAGCAGTAGACGCACACACCTAGCAGTAGACACGCTGAGCAGTAGACGCACGCACCTAGCAGTAGATGCACCTAGCAGTAGATACACCTAGCAGTAGACACACCTAAGAGTAGCTACACTTAGCAATAGACACACCTAGCAGTAGACACACCTAGCAGTAGACACACCTAGCAGTAGACACACCTAGCAGTAGACACACCTAGCAGTAGACACACCTAGCAGTAGACACACCTAGCAGTAGACACACCTAGCAGTAGACACACCTAACAATAAACACACCTAGTAGTAGACACACCTAGCAGTAGACACACCTAACAATAAACACACCTAGTAGTAGACACACCTAGCAGTAGACTCACACACCTAGCAGTAGACATACCTAGCAGAGACACACCTAGTAATAAACACACCTAGCAGTAGATGATATTCAGTAGATACACCTAAGCATAGACACCCAGCAGTAGACACATAGCAGCAGACACACTCAGCAGTAGACACACCTAACAATAAACACACCTAGTAGTAGACACACCTAGCAGTAGACTCACACACCTAGCAGTAGACATACCTAGCAGTAGACACACCTAGTAATAAACACACCTAGCAGTAGATGCACCTAGCAGTAGATACACCTAGCAGTAGACACACCTAAGAGTAGCTACACTTAGCAATAGACACACCTAGCAGTAGACACACCTAGCAGTAGACACACCTAGCAGTATACACACCTAGCAGCAGACACACGTAGCAGTAGACACACCTAGAAGCAGACACACCTAGCAGTAGACACACTCCAACAGCAGACACAACACGTTAAACCATAGTCTAGCCTTAATGAATTATTTCAGTTAGTATTGTTTATGTATCTTATAATTGGCTATATTGTGTTTACTGACCCAAACAAACGCAAGCAGCATATGCAGACAAACTGTCTTACTCACGCAGAGATAAATAAAAATAGATGAGTGGTTGGGATACACTCATTCGGTTCTGTTGCAGTGACTTAAGTTCGTTTCCTGATCTGTATTGCTATGCAGCTCACTCCCAGTGTTTACTGGCGCTTGTGCTTGAGTCTGTCAGCCAAGCACCCCATCTCTCAGTGACACTGGCTGCTGTAAAGACAACACCCACCTTCATCAAGCCATTTTGTCATGTGGTATGGTTACTAGCAGCTGTGTAACGCTGGCGTGCGAGACATGAGTGACATGCACTCACGCTTCACAGCAGATTGACGCCAGACGGGTAGCTTCTTAATCATGCTGTAAAATGACGATAGTGTATGTAGTTCCAGCTGTAGTGTGTGTGTGTTTGTGTGTGTGCTCACCTATTTGTGGTTGCAAAGGTCGAGACATAGCTCCTGGCCCCGCCTCTTCACTGATCGCTACTAGGTCCTCTCTCTCCCTGCTCCATGAGCTTTATCATACCTCGTCTTAAAACTATGTATGGTTCCTACCTCCACTACATCACTTGCCAGACTATTCCACTTCCTGACAACTCTATGACTAAGTGTGTGTGTGTGTGTGTGTGTGTGTGTGTGTGTGTGTGTTGTATATGTGTGCGTGTGTGTGTGTGTGTGTGTGTGTGTGTGTCTGTATATGTGTGCGTGTGTGTGTGATCAGAATTTTTAACGTGATTGATACTATAATATTATAAAGTATTTAAATATTATTACAGGTTTAGATTCTGATGATGAATTAAGAAGCATCCGAAATGTTACTCAGCAAATAGAATGAATAATCTATGATGATGGAATTCCTGACAACCTTGGTCCTGATACTGATTGTGTGTGTAAATGCAGAACAACCACATTATCAAGTTTCTTGATAATGTGAAAGTCACGAAAGCGCTTGGAATGTCACTATTTTTTCACAGTGGTTGTTCTGCATATTATGATATCACCTGTTTACTGTGATCGTATTGCATATATATATATATATATATATATATATATATATATATATATATATATATATATATATATATATATATATATATATATATATATATATATATAGTGTGTGTGAGAGAGAGAGAGAGACAGACAGACAGAGACAGACAGAGAGGGAGGGATGGAGTCCACCTCTGGCGTAAATTATGGGAGCCATAACCTCGGAGAGGTGGATTAAAAGGCTTCGAGGAAAAATATTTTATTACATAATATGGTTGAAAGGAATTAAAAGATACATTGCTGGCATATATAGTACATGAGGTTTGAGAAATACATTTTAAGTACATATTGCTACATGTTTGTTACAGATTACGATGCAAAACCCTCATCCAGCTCCTCAAAACTGGGGTGCGTACCCAGGATACAGCAGGCATTACCCCTCTGAACCGAAGCACTGAGGAGTTGCTGGAATAGAAAACTAGCCGCTCTGGGATCTCTAGTTCAGATTCAGATTCAATTTTTTTATTTCGTTGCAAGTTTACAATGTGGTTGACATATTGTAGGAAATATATATACAAAGGTAGTTTACAGTGAGTGTTTACAATGATTTGTAGTGCAAAGAGAGCCACTATCATGCCTTGGCATTACGGGCAGTCTAAATTTAACAGATTACTGATTACTTAACACTAGACGTAAAAACATAGTTTGATCAGGTTGCACTAATTATACAATAGGTTATACTTCTATCAAATATATGTTATTCAACATTTGCATTATGTTAAAATATAAGAATTTATTGTACTCTGAGCATTTACTTTTGGGGTTCTGAGGCTAGGGGAGGAACACAGTGAGCAATTATAATTTGAGGTTGTAGAGAGTGATTTGGTAGCTTTGTTGGTAAGGTTAAGTACTGAGTATTTAGTTTTGGGTGAGTAGGTGGTTTTTAAGAAGTGCCTTGAATTGATGTACAGACAGGGTTCCTTTGGTATTCACTGGTAATGAATTCCAAATTTTTGGGCTCTTTATGTGCATAGAGTTTTTACATAGTGTGAGATGGACACGGGGAACATCAAAGAGTGATCTGTGTCTTGTGTTATGGTCGTGTGTCCTGTTAAGGTTGGTAAGGAGAAGTTTGAGTGGAGGGTTTATATTTGAGTGTAGTGCTCTACGTATGTAGTAGGCACAATATTAAGTATGGATGTTCTCTATGGTGAGTAAGTTTAGACTTTTAAATATTCGTGGAGTATGCTGTCTAGAGTGAGATTTTGTTAATATTCTGACTGTAGCCTTTTGCTGGGTTATTAGAGGTCTGAGATGGTTTATTGTTGTTGAACCCCATGCACAAATTCCATAGGTGAGATAGGGGTAAATGAGTGAGTGATACAGGGCAAGGAGAGCTGGTTGTGGAACATAGTACCGTATCTTTGATAGTATGCCTATGGTCTTAGAGATTTTCTTGGATATTTGTTGTATATGTGTCTGAAATTTGAGGCCACTGTCAAGATGGATTCCTAAGAATTTTTCCCTCTGTGAGTCTTGTGACAGGTGATCCGTTTATGATTATGTTAACTGGAACATTTGTAACTCTTTTTCCAAACTGAATGAAATAGGTTTTGTCAATATTGAGAGTAAGCTTGTTAGTCATCATCCAGGTAGATATTTTCTGTAATTCAGCATTTACAGTGTTGGCTAGTATGTCTGGGCTTGGATGAGAGAAGACGTATGTAGTGTCATCTGCAAATAATATGGGTTTGAGTAGTTGAGATGCATTTGGTAGGTCGTTGATGTAAATAAGAAAGAGAAGTGGGCCAAGGACACTTCCCTGCCGACTGTAATTGGTTGTGTGGAAGAGTTAGCTCCATTTGTGTACACATATTGGCTTCTGTTGCTAATGTAAGACTTTAGGTAGTTGAGGGAGTGCCCTCTTATACCATAGTGTGTTAATTTTATGTGCAACAAATTATGGTCAGCTTTATCAAAAGCTTTACGTAAATCAATGAAGATTCCCAGTGGGACTTTTATTTCTCGAGAGCGGTGTATATTAGTTCTAGCATGTGTATAATAGCATCATTCGTGTTTTTATTGGACCTGAATCCAAACTGACAGAGGTTGAGTATGTTGTGGATCGGGGTGACCCTCGCTATTTTGAAAATTCCTGGGAAGGTGGAGGATTCGATGGATTTGTTAAAGAGTGTTGCAATAATTGGTGACAGTACTTGAGAAGCTTTTTTGTGTGTTGATGATGAGTGAGAGTTCTGTTGGGTTGGTCGGAGCTAGGAATAGTGTATTCGGTAGGTGCCAGTAAGGTAGTCTTTCGGAGGGGTGTTTGAGGTTGGGATTTTGCTCGCTAGGTTTTTTCCTATGGTGGAGAAGAAAACATTGAGTCTGTTTGCTGTTTCAGTCGGTGGGAGTAGGGACTCATCTGGTTTTGTTAATTTGATTGTTCTGTTTTTGGATATCTTTTAGGTTCCTAGAATTTCAGATAATGTTTTCCAGGTCTTTTTTTAAGTTATGTAATCTATTCTCATAATAAAAAATTTTTGACCTTCTTATCAGGCTGGTTAGGATTGACGAGTAACGTTTAGTTAGGTCTCTGGTTATTTGCCCCATTATGTACTGTTTTCATATAGGTGCTTTATATTAATGGATTTGAGGATGCTGGGTGTTAGCCAGGGATGTTCAGTTTCTTAGATGTGATCTGTTTAGTTTTTTTAGGGCAATGCTTATTATAGAGGTATTGGGTCTTTTTTAGAAAATTATTAATACATTCATCAGTATCTGTATAGATTTCTAGCTCGTTGTGCCAGAATATATTCGTCATTGCTGTTATAAAGTTATTAATAACTCTTTCATTATGTAGTCTGAAGGTAACTTTACTAGTGTCTTGGGGTAATTTACCTAAGTTGGTTATGAGAAAGGTAGGGTAGTGGTCTGTGGTGTTATCTGTGATTACACCTGATTTTAAAGGGGATATGGTGTTTGTCCAGATGTGGCCTAATAAGGAGATACTAGTCTCTGAGTTTCTAGTAGGTTTTGTTACTGTTGGTAGCAGCAAGAAGTTCCTCATAGTGTTTGTGAATTCAGTTACTTGTGGGTCCTGGTCATGCAGGAGGTTTATATTGAAGTCGCCTGTGAGCAGCAAGTGGTCTTTGTTCATGTGTGCATCAGTTATCATGCTTCCTAATTTTTCACTAAATTAGTAAATGTTTGACTGTGGTACTCTGTAGAGGTTTATCACTGTGAGAGGTTTTTGCAGGTCTTTGGATTTAAATTTAGCTATAATATATTCTCCATGTTCATCCCTTGTGCATGTATTGTTGATACATTCAAGTTGATCTGAGTAGTATATAGCTGTTCATCCCCCTTGCTGGTCTAGCCTAAAGTTGTGTATGGCTGTATAACCAGGAATGGCATAGATATCTGTAGTACCAGGCTTTAGCCAGGTTAACCTAACCAGTTAACCTGATAAGTCTTTTGCCTAGCTTCTTAACGAACATAAGCATATGGTGCTTCCTGAAGTTGGCAGCTGCCCCTCCTTCCTCCCTGGTGTACTGGAGATAGATATCAGCCAATGTGGACTCACATGTGTAGTCCCACACCATCTGCTTGTCATCTGTCCAGGCTTGAAGAGTGATACCATCTAGACGCTTTTGGTTACCATCAGATCTGTATAGTTGGGGTGGTTCCCTTATTGCTGGGCATCCAACTGTTGTGAAGCTTTTCTTGATGTTATTAACCTCTTCATACCTTGCAATCTTTCCCATGGACCTACAACACACAAGACCATGGAACCTGAATCAGTTCGGCAATTCACTGCATCAAGTACACCTGTGCTCGGAAGAACAGGGGAGGCAAGGTGGAGGGAAACAGCACTGCGGATGGTCTGTGGGTCAAGACGTGTGTCAAGAGGGAAGTTGGGAACAGCCAACAGGAAGTCCCCTGCATGAGGAGCTCTCACTGCTAGAAGGCGGGCTCTATCCATCAACGACATACTCTGAAGCATTGTTGAGGCTGCATTCTCCACTATTGGGCCATCCCAGTTTGACTGTAGTTGTTGGGGGCAGAAGATCCGGTTTCAGAGCCCATTAGATTATCCCAGAGCGTGGCTCCGTCAACAAACTTTTGGTCATGAACTTCAACATTGTCCCTAAGTGTTCAGGGAGAATCGCTGCTACAAATCCAATGGATGCAACACATGAGGACAGGAAAGAAGGTAGTGCAATCTGTGATACCTTGCTGACACCAATACCTCTCAGTCTGACTGGAAGTGTAGCTTGGTCCCACTGGCCCTCTTTTATATTTAGGTTGAGTACTTTCATAAAGATTTGCCTAAGGATACTGACATATTCTTGCAGTATAGGGTTATCATATGAAGGTACACATCTTAGAAAATAAGTTAATCTGGGCAGACTCAAGCACTTTGTGAGAAGGTATAAGCATCATGGGTTCAAGATTGCCTAGTCGTTGTTCCATCCTACTCAACTAGTCCAGTTTGTTCCTGAGAATTGAATCAGTGGCATCAGTTCCATATATATATATATATATATATATATATATATATATATATATATATATATATATATATATATATATATATATATTATATATTATACAAATATCGCAAACCAAGCGATACAGGATGCAAAAAACCACGGGGGAGTGATATAATAGCTCTAGGCCTTTCGTGTTGCAATCAACACATCATCAAGAGGTTGCAAAATTGCAGAAAAGAGGAGGATGTCCAAACAAGTACGTTCCCAGAGGACCCCGTGGTTGTTTTGTATATATATATATATATATATATATATATATATATATATATATATATATATATATATAATATATATATATATATATATATATAACTGTGTATCGATAAATGCCTTTTGACTTATGGCTTCTAACCCACACAAAAATTGTGTATTGATCAGCCTAATGCAATAATACCACATCTAGTCATTGATTTTTTCTAGTGTAGTTATTAGTGATAGTATCTCTCCCCTTTTTTTCCAAAACATCCCACTGACTACATAACTGCAGATGAAAGCAATTTCTGAAATGTTACTGCATGATAGAAAACAATAATTGATATGCATTGTCAATATTTGCATTGGTTCTAAAAGTAAACATGATCAGTATCATATTTGACTAATTTTGCGATTTGCAATGTGGCAACGGACTGCTGTGCTGAAATTTGTTAGCCGGCAACGAACATCAGTCAAATTCTGGTAATTTTCGGTTTTGAAATTAACCAGTGCCTGGTTGAATTCGTTATGGCGTACGAATAAATTATTTAGTGACTTTAAAAAAAAACACTAAAATATTCACGTTGATTGATTATCGTCGCTTTTCTTTATGTTTAATGTGATTGTCATGTCACATTTTATGATTCCTACTTCTGAATACTGGTATAACATACTTTCAACACCCTCTATAATGCAATCAACTTGCATCCTATTCACATGTACATGCGGGCCCCGCTTATACAGCAGGTTAGGTTCTAGGCTACTACTGTAAAACAAAAATTGCTGTAAAGTGAAACATAACCTTTTTTCACTTTCAAGCATATAAAAATCCTGATAACATGTTTACATTATCATATATTAAGTGAGCAATAGAGCTAGACCTATAAAATGTATATACAGTACACACATTACAATATTTTCGTCCTTAGCTTATGGTGAGTGGTGAATATATTTATTGTAGGAAGTCTGAATAAATGAAAAATGGGTATAATTAAAAACAGCTGCATTAGCCCGCCTGTATTGAAGTCTTACCTGTAAATGAATGGTTCAGAGAACTGACAACATCGACTCAAGGTTGAGGGACTGACCACCTCAAACTCCTCCTGTTCTTCACGATTCTCCTTTGTATGGACTGATGAAGCCACTGTGTGGCGAAACGTTTCCTCAATAAAGATACCCAAGTGTTGTATATGTGTCTAATTTACCAAGTCTTACCTGCCCTTGCTAACTACTGGATTCCATTTGTCCCCTTCGTTCTGTTCCTTGTAATCACGTCTCTTGTGGTTCTTGGCACCTGCATTGTTGATAGGTTAGGTTCTTTTAGACTAACTCTGATATGAAGCAGCGTGTCTCCGATATTCCCCAAAATGCGAAAATATTTATAAGATAATATTTATTACCTACTTGTACACAATTTGGAAATATTCGAACCCCGTAGCTTTATATCAACAAAAGTATTTGTGTGCACAAATGGACCAGAGAGCATATATTATCGGTGGAGCAAGCGTGTTCCAAACACAGGAGACGTTATGTATTATTTTGGAGGCATTAATGGTCTGGAGGGTTAGAGTGCTTTCCAAATCGTCTCGTGACCGAGATGCGTGGATTCAAATCCTTTATAGGGCATTGGAATATTCGATGACAGCCATTCTGTACTTAGCTGTCCTTGTGAGTTTTGAATGCTTGTTTAATTCTGAACGTGGTATAGATGAATGCGTTTTCTCTGAGGATGAATGTGTGTGATGTGATGTGACTTTTTTTTTGTATTTTCATAGTCTGGTTATATTAGATTTTATTAGTGTGGTTTTCTTTGTCTGGTTTTTGTTTGGTTTTGCTGTTCATATTTTGTTAATGTGTTCTGTTGGATTTGTTGCTCTAGTCATGATTTATATTTTAAGATTTTGTAAGTCTGGATTTGTTAGTCCGATTTTGTAGTCTGGCTTTGTTACTATAAGTAATTTAGGCTTCAGTCTCTCTTTTTTGTTAATAAAACTAAATTGGAAAAACCTGTCGAATTGATAAAAACATATTTTGTTTGATTGAATTTAAAATGTCTCGTCGATTATTACCTGTGAATTTCGTTTACTACTCTGGATTCTGTGAAATCATAGATCACCTACAGTAATCCAGTGGTCACTCTGGCGGCTCCCGTGTTGGATGTCAGGGGGCACTCTGGCGGCTCCCGTGTTGGATGTCAGGGGGCACTCTGGCGGCTCCCGTGTTGGATGTCAGTGGTCACTCTGGCGGCTCCCGTGTTGGATGTCAGGGGGCACTCTGGCGGCTCCCGTGTTGGATGTCAGGGGGCACTCTGGCGGCTCCCGTGTTGGATGTCAGGGGGCACTCTGGAGGCTCATGTGTTGGATGTCAAGGGGCACTCTGGGGGCTCCCGTGTTGGATGTCAGGGGGCGGGGGAGGAGCAAGTTCAGTCCTCAGAGAGAGAAATGAGCCTCCTTCGTTTCACATAAACATTTGGTTTTTTTCCATATTTTTAAATATTTCATTGTTGATAGTATTACTTGTCCGTATTGTAATTTTATGAAGCGCTGAACCCACGTGAATCATTCGATACACGCAGTATTGGAGGCTCGGTTCGGTTCTGTGTCCAGTAATTTCCTCCCGGTCTTAGTTCAGTCAGGCTACTGGAGACTGTGTCAAGTTCGTTTTGCAAAATTTTGTCATGTGTTTCTTTCTTGAAAGGAACTGCTAAGAGAGACTTTCTTAAAATTAAATATTTTTCCCAAAGAAAGAAAATCTCCTCTGGGCAAACTTCACCTTAAACGGAGGGAATATTTGTCAATATTTGAACAGCAGTCGTACCATTGTGTGTGCAAACTTTACTATTTTCTATTGTGCAACAGGAAACTCAGTCACTGTGGAAAATATATATATATATATATATATATATATATATATATATGTCGTGCCGATTAGGTAAAACTTGCGATTTTGGCTTAAATAGCAACGCTCATCTTGCCATATAAGACAAGCGAAAATTTGTGTATGCAATAATTTCGCAAAAATCATTCTGAACCTAACGAAAAAAATATATTTCATTGTGTTTGTTTATTATTAAATTAATGTTAACGTATCTAAAATATATTTAGTTGGGTTAGGCTAAATTAAATTGCGCTTGTTATGATAAGGTTAGGTAGGTTTTCAAAGTTTCTCTTGGTACAAAATTATAAATTTTTACAATAACATAAATGAAAAAAATATATCTTTAAACGTATAAGAGAAAATTTTAGAAAGGACTTAATTTTAAATGAGTTCTTGCTAATTGACCAGTTTTACCTAATCGGCACGACATATATATATATATATATATATATATATATATATATATATATATATATATATATATATATATATATATATATATATATATATATATATATATATATAATGTGCCGAACAGGTAAAACTTATGATTTGGGCTTAAATAGCAGCGCTCTTCTTGCCGAATAAGGCAAGCAAAAATTTGTGTATGCAATAATTTTGAACCTAACGAAAAAAAATTTCATTGTGTTTATTTATTGTTAAATTATTGGAAACTTATCTAAAATATATTTAGTTGGATTAGGCTAAATTAAATTGAGCTTGTTATAATAAGGTAAGTTTTCTAAGGTTTATTTGGTACAAAATTATTTATTTTTTCATTAACTTAAATTAATTTTTTTATCTTTAAACGTGTAAATTTTAGAAAGGACTTAATTTTAAAAGAGTTCTTGCTAATTGACCAGTTTTCACCTATTCGGCACGACATATATACAAAATAATCTAGGTGAAGGAATATTTGATAACTGGAATATGAATAGTGTGATAATCCTATGTCAAGTGTGGAGATTGCGGGAAGGTGAATAAGAGAAGAACGTAATATATACTATTCGGTGGTTTTAAAGACCGTCACAAGATACAAAGCAAGCTTTTATTGGGACAATGCTTCGCTCTGTGTAGAGCTTTATTAAGTTACTGTTTCATGAAGCTGTACACAGAGCGAAACATTGTTTCAGTAAAATCTTGTTCGGCAGCTTGTCTGTCTTTCGATATATTGGTCACCTAAGGTTTCAGTTCATATTTTAAAACATGTTTCTAACTAGTTTTGAGACGCTGAATTCAGATCTGAACTTGGTTTTGTTCCAACAAGTGCCATTCCTGTGACAGTGGAACCTCCACCCTCACCCCGATTACTTTAAAACTATTTTATTATCTGCTGAGTGCTTGGTCATTTTATGAAAGATAATTTATAGTTTCGTTTGATTTTGGTGGATCTAAGAGACTGTTTCACTACTACTGGATTCTTTTTTCTCTTTTTCATAGCAAGTGATATTTTCAACTGTCAAATTATAAGCCTACGATGCCTCGTGGCTGCTTAAACGGCAGTAATGTGTCTTGCTGTATGTGTGGCACCTTTACTCAGACGAAGCAGAACCGAATCATCGCGCCTGTTTTGAAAAATATTTTTCACACCTCGAGACCTCCAGTATCTCTAATGTGAATGATTTAGAAACCCGACAAGTTGAAAAATGAGACACTTGTGTAACATTCCCAAATGTTGCACTTGTGTCTCATTCTTCACCTCCAGTATAGACATAAAGAGTCCAAATGGCTTCCTTACGACAGTCTTAAGGGATGACAGGCATTAGTGTGGGATTGCAAGTATATTTTCAAAATGGCCCACACGGTCAATAGCCTCACAATTTTTTCTGTCCTAAATGACATCTAATTAAAATTTTATTTAAGGAGAAAATGATGACATAAATTCATTATCTCTGAATTCATATAAATTACAAAGTTGATCACTGGGATACATCAAAAATATTTACGGTTACTGAGAAATACTCGGTGTTTAGATTTATTCCTACACCTGAAATTAATACTTTTTGAAAGAACCTTTAAAAATATATTTATCGCATTAACACTGGGTATTTTAGACGAGGACACACGTGTGTGTAGATTACCCTGGGAAATATTACCTCTTCACTGGTCGCTACTTGGTAAACAAATACTATGACGCAGTGAGTAGGATTCGAACCTACGCGGGAAGATCCCATCTGATTTCTAGTCAGACGCCTTAACCACTCGGCCATCACTGCTCTTGTGTGTGTGTGTGTGTGTACTTACATATACTTGACTATATGTGGTTGAGAAGGTAGAGTTCTAGCTCCTGGCTCCGCCTCTTAAGCTTCTTTGCAGATTTACTCCCTAGTCTCATGAGCCCTGTCATAACTACTCTTACAGCTACGTATTTAGTTTTCCTCCACCACTTTTTCATCTAGGTCATTGCTCCTCAAGATAAGATAAGATTTCGTTCGGATTTTTAACCCCGGAGGGTTAGCCACCCAGGATAACCCAAGAAAGTTAGTGCGTCATCGAGGACTGTCTGTCTTATTTCCATTGGGGTCCACAATCTTGTCCCCCAGGATGCGACCCACACCAATCGACTAACACCCAGGTACCTATTTGCTGTTAGGTGAACATGACAACAGGTGTATGGATACGCGTTTTAATGAAGCGAGAGCTTTAGCCACCAGGCCACTTGACCACAGAGGCCGAAGAAATGCTTTCTGATACCCCTTTAACTCATCTGGGTCTTTAACTTTCAGCTTCGCCCTCCTATACCTATTTCTCACCTCTGTCTACCCCTGCTTAGCTCATCAATTCTTCTGATTATTTTGTATATTGTTGTCATGTCTCCTTAGTTTCTTCTGACCTCTAAAGTCATGAGGTTTAGTTCATTTAACTTTTCAGAACTCATTCTCCTTAGCACTAAAACTAGCCCCCGTTGCATACTTCTTCACTTTCACCAGTTTCTTAACATGCTTTAAAAGTTGCGGATTCCTTGCTGGTGTTGCACACTCTAAGATGAGCCTGACATGTTTTTATAAATGGACCTTTTTGATTCGAGATTTCTGAAGCTTAGTTTCAAATTTGCCAAACGAGCACTGGCTGTACGTATATTTAGGGTGATGTGTGAGTTTCTCCTTGAATGAGGTGTTCACTCTGTTTACCTAAACTTATAACTCAGTTTTCGGTCTTTTTGTTCCTTCGCTAATCTTCATAACCTTGTATTTGTTGGGGTTGAATTCAAGTACCACTTTATATACCAGTCCTACAGCTATTCCAAATCCATTTGTTGCCTTTCCTTGTTCTAATGTATTTTAATTCTCACAGTGGAGCATCTGGGTGTGCATAAATAAGAAACACGTGTCTGGCGCTCAGCAGACGAAGGATCAAGCCTTCATCACGTCTTGCGCTAAATGAACCCACATGGCTTTAGCGCCTATCATAATTCTTTTTATTCTCCTCATTAGTTTTACATTATCGGCAAACAGGGATACATTTGACCTAAGATCCCTTGATCCGTCATGTTATTCCAGCCAGCACGAACTTTTTGCCAAAACAACTAATAAGGTACAGTATCAGATGCCTTATTACAGTCCAGTAATTTGCAGTTTCTCTCCCTCTCCCTCACCTGTCTTCTGATTGTATGCCATCTCTAAAACCATACTGGGTAGTGTGTGTGTGTTAGTTACCATTGTGTCCTAGACACATGTTGATTAGACACTAGGCCTGTTGTATGTGTGTGTGTGTGTGTATGCGCGCGCGCTTATGTGCGTGTGCACTTGTGTGCGTGTGCGTATGCACGCGCGCGCTCTTTCCTGTGGCACGCGCGCAGGCATAAAATGTACACAGTTTTCTCAGAGAACGAACAACCTCATTTTTATTTTGTTAATAAGTAAAAAATGAAGATCAAAGTGAGAACCTCATTGAAGACACTTACATGGGAGAAATTTTGTTATTATGTTATTTGTTATATTATGATGAATACTCGGTATTAAACAGTGAAAATATTTTTGAGAAAAAACATCAACTTTAATGCTGTTTTTTTCCCTCTGGCCTGAATGAACTCAGTTCTAGGAAACTTTAGTCAAAAGTGAAGATTAAAGGTTAATATTAAATCTTCACTAGGCTGAAGATGGTTGCGCAGTGAGGAATGGTACTCAACAGTGAGTGGTGCGTCTTCGGCCATTTTCTCTTCGTCCATAATGAGCATAACACCTTTGGAATAATACCTCGTTTTACATTCATGTGATATTTGACTTGAACTGTAACATTAATAATATATTTTGTTGGATAAGCAAAAAGGACAGTTGGATGTATTCGGTCGCTGCGCAATTCGATAAAGATGCCCCTGTCATCGAGTCGTCATATTGAAAGTAATATCCAAATTTCTTTAAGAAAAATTGTCATACACAGCCCAAATCTAATTCAAACCTTTATCAGTGAGATGAGAAACCTAAACTACATCATCACATTAAGCTAGAAACGGCTCAGAAGTTGTATTATCAGCGTGGAAAGTTTGAAGGTGATAAGATAAGATGTTAATAAATTATCCCACAAAAAGAAGCGTGTCATTTTTTTCAGTTTCTTAAAGAAAAAGCAAATTGGAACCAACACCATCAAAATCAATCCTATATTTTCTCCAAGGAAGACTGACCAGCTATTAAGAAAATAAATGCAGTTAATAAATAAGATTTTTATAAGCTTAATGGTCTTGAAGGCACACAGATGTTATAGACACATACAGAACATTATGTTGAATTAACCTTGGCTAGCCAAATAAATTCAGAAACTGACTTATTTCTGATTAGAAGAGACATTCTCCAGTTATTTTAGTGATAACAAATGGATTAATAAAATTGGTACATAATAACTTACACAACGAAACATCAAGACGTTGCTCACTTTGAGGAAAACTCATCAGCAGAAAAGTTTAAAGCTAAGAGGAAGATGCGTTTTCCAGTTATTGCAAAGAATCCGACAAAATTTGTGCCTACGCAACCGAAACCAACAAAGTTTTTTTTTCATTTCTAATGATGCATCAGTCATTGACAATTGATACCATTCAAAACTCCCTAAACACTCGCTTAGCATCTCTTCAAATTACTCCTTTTTTTCTCTCTCTCTCTGTCTGTCTGTCTGTCTGTCTGTCTGTCTGTCTGTCTCTCTCTCTCTCTCTCTCTCTCTCTCTCTCTCTCTCTCTCTTCTCTCTCTCTCTCTCCACTTCAGGTGCATGAACATTTAGTATAACCCAATTTTTGCATCCGACCCCCATTTTAATCCACATAATCTATAAATTTATTTATATCCTCTCTCTGCCTTAACAGACCATTCAACATTATCGCTACTTCTTCCTTAGCTCTCTCTCAGATACACTTGAACTAATCCCATTTAATTTCTCCCCGATGAAAATTTCTAGCCCCTTCAGTTTAGTTTCGCTTAGAGCCAGGACATCCGGTTTCTTTTCGTTCATAACATTCATAATATTTTTTTCTTATCTGCACTACATTCATATAAATTCAAGCAGCCCAACTTTATAAAGTTTTTTTTATATTTAGTAATAAATACAGGAGAAAGAGATATAAGCTCATTGCTCCCGACATTTTAGTCATCTCTTTCGACATGCATAGGTTAAAGAGGAGGAATTTTTCTCCACTTCACCATGAAGATGAAATGAAATAAATAAGAAAAGGAACTGTTAAGAAAACTTAGGTGGGTGTGACTTAAGTGTACGTAGATGTAGGAAGATCTTGCAAAGGTTTGTAACGAGACTAGCCCCAGAGTTAAGGGGTATGCCCTACGAGGAGATGTTAAGGGAAATCGACCTGACGACACGGGAGGACAGAAGGTACATATATATATATATATATGGATATGAATAGGTGAAAACATACTAGTGTCAACTACAGTGGTTCTTCTGTACCCCACATAGAGGGTAACGCTACGTGAGTGGAGTTCCTGAATGGAAGAGGGGCCCTGGGCACGGCACTCCACTCACCATCTTCCTATCTCTGAGATTTTCCTCAATCTGCCTTTCTCTAGCGTTACAAAGTCTCTGAAAAATAACTGTCGAGAGTCCAAAAGGCTTAGAGCTAGTGTCTTCATACCCTAGTGGTTTGTTTTGCAAAGTTTGGGCTGCTTGTTTACAGTTGTCCTTCATGTAAATAAATAACTGAATATATTTGTTTGTCTTAATAAATGAATACATTTGTGTGACATAATGAATAAATACATTTGTGACATAAAAAGATAACAAGACTTTCAGTAAGGACAAGCTGTTTAGAATGAATTAATGTAATGTTTGTTCACACACAAATATATATATATATATATATATATATATATATATATATATATATATATATAAATTTGTTTGTTTATTTAATTCTTTCCGAAAATTTCTGACGGTTTTATATATTGGAGCATAGACTTACGTAATATAGCATAGTTTACACCAGCCTACATAACACACCGGCAGGAAACGTCGGTTACAAAGCACCATAGATAAGACATACACCCGAAGCATAAAACTAGCAACATTTTTAAAGTCAGTTAGGTGTAGCATTTAAATAATAGGCGTATAATCCAGGTGCAAGCGAAGTATATACACTAGCTTGGGTGAGGTTTACGCCCGGCCTGATGCACCAACCCAACTGCACACTTAATCACGCGTAATCTGTTGCAACGTTGCAATTTGGAGGATTAAAGATATGTGATTTTGAGCACAACGAGCTGAGCACCACTTTATATCCATAGGCAATGCCAGCATGACTGTTATTGTGTTATTCAGTGCAATTGCATTTCAGACTATTGCTTGCATTTTTTCAAGTATGGTAAAATACAATTCTGCGAGATATGTCTGAAAAAAAAGTTACACAGGTCAGAGTAAAAGAAAAAATTGTCAAGCAAATGTTTGAAGATCCAGTACTGAATTATGAAGTGACCTATGGAAATAAATAGTATTTAATTTTTTGTCTCTCTCTCTCTCTCTCTCTCTCTCTCTCTCTCTCTCTCTCTCGTGCGTGCGTGTATATATATATATATATATATATATATATATATATATATATATATATATATATATATATATATATATATATATATATATATATATATATATATGCAAAAAGATCACAGTAAACAGGTGATATCAACATATGCAAGACAACCACTATGAAAAAATAGAGGAATTCCAAGCGCTTTCGTGAGTACTCACATTATATACCTTTGAACCTTTGATATACCTTTGAAGAGTTTCGAGAGTATCTACTCTCTGAGCCCGGCCATGGGCCAGGCTCGTCTGGTGCTTGCCTGGTCAACCAGGCTGTTGCTGCTGGAGGCCCGCTGCCCCACATATCCATCACAGCCTGGTTGATCTGGCACCCGATGAAGATACTTGTCCAGTTTCCTCTTGAAGGCTTCTACACTGGTTCCAGCGATGTTTCGGATATCTTCTGGTAAGATGTTGAATAGTCTGGGACCCCGGATGTTAATACAGTGCTCCCGTATTGTCCCCACCGCACCCCTGCTCCTCACTGGGTTTATTTTACACTTTCTCCCATATCTCTCACTCCAGTATGTTGTTATGGCACTGTGCAGATTTGGGACCAGGCCCTCAAGTACTTTCCAAGTATATATTATCATGTATCTCTCTCTCTCCGCTCCAATGAGTACATGTTCAAGACTTGAAGGCGTTCCCAATAATTTAGATGTTTCAATGGCTCAATGTGAGCCGTAAACGATCTCTGAATTTGTTCCAGCTCTGATATTTCTCCTGCCCTGAACGGGGCCGTCAGCACAGAGCAGTATTCTAAGTGAGGGAGCACTAGCGATTTGAAGAGTGTCACCATCGGCATTATTTCCCTTGTTTTGAAAGTTCTCAATACCCACCCCGTCATCTTCCTGGCTGTTGTGATCTTTGTCTTGTTATGGTCTTTAAACGACAGATCAGCAGACATAATTATTCCCAAGTCCTTTACGTGTTCCTTTCGTTCTATGTGGTGACCCTCTTGCGTTTTGTATATAGTGTTCCTTTTGAGTTCTTCATTTTTTCCATACCTAAGCAGCTGAAACTTATCACCATTGAACGTCATGTTGTTCTCCACTGCCCATTGGAAGACACTGCTTATGTCTGCCTGTAATTTTTCAGTGTCCTCTACCGTAGTGACTTTCATGCTTATTTTAGTGTCATCTGCAAATGATGATACAAAAGTGTGACATCGCCCGACTCTGTGAAGAGGACCTGAAACTCTTCCCAAGCATTAAGATTAGTCCAATTTATCATTAAATTCCTCCCAAATTTTATTAATTATAAATGAATCCAATTTATATAAACCAAAAGAAATATTCATATTATTTTCAAAACTACTTTTAATGAAACATGATTCAATTATATTCCTCTCAACCATGGACTTGCTTGATACAACTTTCTCAGCATTTTGAAAATCAATTGGATGGTTAAAATCTCTCACATGAATAAATAGAGCATTAGAATCTTGTCCAGTTCTAATGCTATATTTATGTTGTTTTAATCTTAGTTCAAGACTTTTACCAGTTTGACCGTAATAAACTTTATCGCATATTTTACAAGGAATCTTATAGACACATCCGTCAGCATTTTGGGGGGAATTTTTTATCAATTTTTTTTTTACTGTATCAACATTTTTAAATACAACTTTGACATTAAAATTCTTAAGAAAGGAAGTCATATCAACCAAGTTTTCATGGTAAGGGAGAAACAACATATTTTTAGTTGAATAGGGTTGGTTGTCCCTTTTTGGATTGTAAAAAGTATTTCTAGCTATTTTAAAAGATTTATCAATTACGTTTCTTGGGTATTTTAAATCATTAGCTATTTCATAAATTTTAGAGATTTCTTCATCTATGAACTCTGGACTACAAATACGTAAAGCTCTCAAAAACATTGAAGAGAAAACCGACACTTTAACTCTATCTTGATGTGAAGAATAATAGTGTACATAGGAACAATTATTTGTAGATTTTCTGTAAATTTAAAATTTAAAATCAATGTTACCCTTAATAATAAAAACATCTAGGAAGGGCAATGAGTTATTAACTTCAAATTCAACAGTAAAATTTATAGAATGAGCTAAGCTATTTAATTTAACAAGGAAATGGTTTATGTCTACATTCTTAGACATAAGGCAAAAAATATCATCAACATATCTATACCACTTAGCTCTATTGGGAAGGATTGTGTTAAGCAATCTTGTTTCAAAAAATTCCATGTATAAATTACTAAGAACAGGTGAAAGAGGATTTCCCATTGCCATACCAAACTTCTGAGTGTAAAACTCATCATTAAATATAAATTTTGCATCAATAATACAAAGTTTAATAAGTTTAATGATAGTAGGAACTGGCAATGGTAAATCGTAAGAGGAATATAATAGAATCATGTTTCATTAAAAGTAGTTTTGAAAATAATATGAATATTTCTTTTGGTTTATATAAATTGGATTCATTTATAATTAATAAAATTTGGGAGGAATTTAATGATAAATTGGACTAATCTTAATGCTTGGGAAGAGTTTCAGGTCCTCTTCACAGAGTCGGGCGATGTCACGCTACTGTGAGATGTGGTCTTTGTTAGTATGATGTGACTGTGAGGTATAGTCTTGCCCCTTTATAAGCCTTCTTGTTATGTTTTGTTTTATAGTTCCTTGATAATGTGAGTAGTCACGAAAGCGCTTGGAATTCCTGTATTTTTTCATAGTGGTTGTCTTGCGCATATATATATATATATATATAATATAATGTCGTGCCGAATAGGTAAAACTGGTCATTTAGCAAGAACTCATTTAAAATTAAAGGTATCAGCATCCCCCTACCTATTACATGCATCTGTAACACTCTACACATGTATTTCCTATCCCCCAAATCGTATTCCTTTATCAGATTCATAACTCGAACGAATATAACCTCTTATCTATGTACTGTTTACTTGTACGTTTTAATGCAAACATTTGATCCATGTATCCGTTTCTCTTGCTACATCCACCTTGCTGTTCTGGAACAAGAACACATGGAGGCGTGCCAACCACCTCATGTGTGACCATGGTGACCTGGACGAATGCCAGGGTCCTATCCCTCGTGTGTGCCTGAGGTCACCTGGACCAAGGCCAGGGTCCAACACATCGCATGTGATATAGGTTAACTGGACGAGTGCCTGAGACAAGCACCTGTGTGCCCAAGGACAGATGGACAAAAAATATAATTTTCGCCTGAAATCCTTAATTTTTCTAAAAAAAATAAGAGAGCTAGATTAAAAATCTACATTGATTTATCGGATACCGGAATTGTGAACCAAACGACGCATAAAAAAATCGTCGGATGAAAACTCCAGGAATCCTTTAATGGGTCAATAATTAAAAAAAATCATCAAATCCTCAGTTACAATCTAACAACAGAGCCACGAAGTCTAGACTTGTCCCGCTTTAAGTGCTCTGATTGGCCTGGCTAGCACTGACGTCACAACCAGAAGGTCATGAGTCAATCAAGGTCCTGACATCTTACACTCAGACTTCACCTGATCCTGAAATTGCTATACTGCACGTGACTGCCTCGAGTTTCTTAATCTTGTCTGGGAAAAATGGATGAAAAGACACGGATTGCATAGCAGGCGTTGACTCTGCCAACATGTCGCTCAGTGCAGAGCTTTATTAGATCATGGCTTTATAAAGCTAATTTACAGAACGTAACGTTGTCCTAAAAAAAAAAACCTTGTGCCGCAGCGCATTCTTTCACTATTATCGACAGTACTGTATTTGGATCCAGCTTGCAAAATGTTAGTTCTGAGTTTTTATTTTCTCATTTTTAACGCACTTATTGAGCTCAGGCTTGAAGACATTTATTACAGAAAATATTTCACCACTCTTGGTGAAATGATTCATTTAATAAATGTCCTGAACTGTACCCAATAAATGTCCTTTTTCACAGTTTGTCGGGATCACAATATCATTTACATCCATTAAGCGCTAAACCTCTGTGGGTCATTCAATACAAAGAACAATGAATCCTTCCCTTCTTCGGGTGGAACATGATTACTTCTCTTCTGCTATATTAACCCTATATTAACTCTACGGGTTAATATAGCGATCATTTCCTAATATTTAACACAAACTCCAGGCTACCCAGAATGGCATACTAGAAACATGATACACAATACCCACAGCCTTCATTTGAGGAGGAGGGGGAGGGGGAGGGACGCTTCATACAAGGAGCTGAAATCACTTTCCTCTTCCTCCTCCGGATCAAACTTCTTCGTCTTCCATTCCCCTTACGCTGTATAACCTCTACGGGTTCAGCATTTTCCCATGAACGTAAAAAAATAATGTAATAGGAGAATAATAATACCATAATACTAAATAATAACAAGGCAATAATAATAATAATAATAATAATAATAATAATAATAATAATAATAAAATAATGAGATAAAGTAATAAAAATGTTAAAATATGAGAGAGAATATCATAAGAGCTCATACACTGACAGCTGGTTATAGACAGGCTGACTGACAGCTGGTCATAGACAGGCTCGGCTATATTGCTCGAAATAGCGAAAGGCTAATGGAGAAAAGATTAATCCGCTTGCCTGCTGAATTTCTGGAATCATTAAATTGTCGATGCTCACTGAACACGGAATATTCGGGATAGATGATTGGTAGAGGCAAGTGTTATTAAGATATACTGAGACGTCGTGGTGATAGTGATGATGATAGTGATGATGGCAGGTGATAGTGATGAGGATGAAGGTGATGATGATGACAAAAATTATGATGATGTCGACTATAATGATAATGAATTAATAATTTAGCTTGATTTTTTCCCCTTATTTCTCCTTTACTATCGAATCTCTGTAATCGTTATATAATTCTTGACTGATCCTCTGCTTTCGTATTGTTTAAACTTGTTTTATTTTTCATTTAGGCTAATCTCTCAAACTTTTGCAATTCTCACCACAACGTGTATGGATGAGCGGCCTTATTATTTACATGCTATTTGTAAACAAAATGCAATGTACTTAAAACATAAATTAGTTTTTTTTCCCCTTTACGTAACAGGATATATTAATACTTAAAAAAAATAGAATTTAACAGTTTTAAAAGTTATCATATGTGTATGTGTAGGCAGCTTACATTAGTTGCAGAAGTGTGTTTTAATGACTTTTTTTTCATATATGAAAATTTAATATTACACAATCATCATGGTAAATTAAAAATAATGGAGGTATATTATGCTTCATCCTCATTTGCGTAATTAAACGTTATAATTCAAATGATATATGATATATCCAGTATGTCAACAGTTTTATTATATGAATTTATTAATATAATAGCAATGTATATTATCTTAGTTTTTAAAAGGTAGACTGGTAAGCCAGTGGAAGGTCTTGCTCAGATGACAAAGCTCAAGTGACGGGTTGTCATGACTAAGACCCGCGTCAGGAAACACTTGTCCTGCTTCCTGACGAATCTTATGTACCTACAGTTTTATTTGTGTAAGTGTAGGTGCGTCACTCTCAGAGATGAAGTGAAAACCTCTACAATACTACAGTTATAGAATGTTGCACATAAATATGGATGTATTTTAGCTGAACATTGTACTTGTATGGCAGGTCACTACTGTTTAGTACACTAAAATGCACAGGTCTTAACTGGTATAAAATGTGCTCAACACACTCGTATGTTTTCGGGATTTTTCCCGTGAGTGTTTCGTTGCAGATGACATCCATATCCGTCTTCTCTCCTATGATAACTTTTCACAAACATCACCTTGGATTTTGATCACTTTATGGAATCTGTTATGCTTCAAATGTGACATCAAATAAGTCTACAATGGATCATATTGATTTTTTGGTCAAACATGTGTGTTATCGGCTGTAATCAACATGGCCACCCCTCAAATTGATAAACACAGAGTTACTAGAAGAGCCACCAGCCTCACCTGTCTGAAGGTCGGCTGACTCTCTCTCTCTCTCTCTCTCTCTCTCTCTCTCTCTCTCTCTCTCTCTCTCTCTCTCAGCTTCCCACATTATTTCTCCTAGGCTGTGGCCATTTAGCAGGAAGGTACGTGGGTTCCACTGCTGACATCTACATACCCAGCTGCTCCCGGCCCGGGCACTTTCGTCTACCTACGAGTCAGCCTTAACGATTTTTGCTTTCACTACTAACCCAAAATTAGAAACGATAGTAAAAGACTTTTTTTTTTCTAATCATTGTATTTACATAGAGTTATCGTACCACGACTGATTTCAAAGCACAGCCTCATCTGAAGCTTACCACCATTCGCTACAACTGAGCAATCATTATTAAATCTTAAGTAACGTAGGCCGATGATAATATTGCAGGACGGTCCGAAACGTTTTTTTCATTTTCAATTTGTCGGTTATCTGTGAATTTTTCCTTCCACAATATGTAATCCTCATTTTTCTTTATTTTTTCCAATTTGTCTGGAAACGCAGCTATACTCGGCCACCAGAACGATAAGAGAAATAAGTGACGTCCATAGCGTATTGCAGCACTCAAATACTCAGCAGGATGGATGCGGTTGGGTGCTCTTACCTGTGTGAGATTAGACCAATAACGTTGAGAGGATGTGTCGTCAGAGAAATCAATGGCTGATGAATCATTCTGCACCTGTCATCAACTATGGATGTGACGTATACGGTGATTAATTACTTTTCCTTTGCTTCAGAACTGGCGAATTGATACCCCGGATTATTACATTATCATTATTTTGTAAATTCTCGTGAGTAATTTCCGAATTCTGGTTGGTGTCAAATTCTTTCGTGGTAATTTACATTGTTACCCAAGTGGTGGATTTTATTTATAAGATTCGTAAGCCTCTTAGACACTCCAGTACATTAGTTAATACCCAGGTATTTTATTGTGTTTCAGAAATATTATATTCATGAAAGGTCTTAGCCCGTATGGGTTCCCTATAGCGCCTGGAAAATGAGAGACAGAGAGGTTTTTATCCGAGGAAATGGAGCATTGCTCCAGTCCCATTGATCAAGTACCGATATATACATAAAGAAAGCCCAATGGAAGTTTGTTTCAAAATATATTTATAACTGGGAAAGTGTCCACAATTTTTTTTTCCGTAGAGAAAAGCTACAAAATCACTTTATCTTTGGGTACCTTCTTTAAACGACAAATATTTGCATTTTATTTCATCATACCTGTCAAATCGCCATTTGAAAATAAGAGTTTTGTTTTCTGTGTAACCTTCGTTGCTGAGTTATAAACATTTCATTTTCATTTTTTTCCGCTTATATATCTGAAGCCATCCAAATCTCGATGCTTCTTTACAGGCTTATTATTCTAGACCAGATTTCATTTTAGTAAGCTAAGCTCTGCATATTATAAAGCAAATGAAAGAAATTATATATTGCCACATATCCAGACAGGGAAAACACTGAGGGCTCACCTTTAATGACCCATGTCTGCTGAAAGCTTCCCACATTATCTGTGTCAAGAATTGAGTGTAAATACGTACTTTCAATGACAACAATGGTAATGCTCGTGATGTCCTGTCTACTGTTATAGATTTATCGTACAGGATTTTTTTTCTTAATTTGCAGGGGTTTAGGCAGACATTTTCCCTTTTGTTTCATTCCAGCCATTTACTACTATATTCGTATCTTTTATATTCTTCTACATAGCTTCTTATATAGTTTAAAGTTGTGTATATTCACTTAGTTGTGTATGCAGGAAATGATTTATAGCTCCTGACTCTGTCTCTTAACTATCGCTAGGCTTTTCATATTCTGGGCCTCCAGATTCGATCACACCTTCTCTTAAAATTCAACGACTAATTAATCCCCTTTACTTATAACATTTGTGATTTAAAATATATTTTATAACTTCCCTGTAGCTCGTGTTCCATGGTTCCCTCTCCTCTCTAAACAAACTTTGTTTCTATCCACTCCATATTGTCCTCTGAGATTTTGTATAGCATGATCGTGTCTTCTCTGGCCCGAAGCTCGTCCAGGAATTTAGGTTAAATTCCTTGTCTCTCCTGTCTTCTCACTTGAGTCAGATGATGACCTGAAAAGGATTTGTCAGTTGACAAGAAAAAGATTGGCATCCGTTTATACCCATGGTATAAACATCAATAGGATTACATACCAGAATTGAGTACACGTGGTTAAGCAAGTGCTGGCGTACGATAAATGCATGTCCGTGGTTAAGTTACTGCTGGAGTGCCAGAAATGTATACCTGTGGTTAAGTTACTGCTGGAGTGCAAGAAATGTATACCTGTGGTTAAGTTACTGCTGGAGTGCCAGAAATGTATACCTGTGGTTAAGTTACTGCTGGAGTACCAGAAATGTATACCTGTGGTTAAGCAACAAATGGTATTGCAGAGCTAAGTTCTCCAACTATTTTAAAAAACAAAGGATCACTCTAATAGTGTAAAATAATCACTATTTTTTCCTTTATTTCATGTGTCAATCTTCTCCCCATTTTTTGGGTCTTTTCGACTTGCTTCATAAAGATCATTACTCGGTTCCATGTTCACCAGCGCTCTCACCTTAAAAAAAGTTATAGCAATATTAACACAAATGTGTCTAGGTTTTAATAAACCACTGTTGTTAGTCCTTCAAACGACGCCTCTCCACTCTCCATTGGTGCATGGAAGGGTAGTTGATGCTAGGAATAAGATCTAGCCCTCGCATACCATGGATCAAACCTGATTACTTTCCTTTCAGCAGGAGCTCTATGACCCCTATAGGTTTTTTGCGCTTAAAAATAATATTGATACGAATAATAGTAATAATAAATTATTATTATTATGATCTTTTACAAATTTTATTATTGCGAATTCTCTCAGGGTAATTAATGCCCATCGACCAGCGGATGTTAATCAGCTGTAAAAAGAATGGTTATTTTTGCAGTGAATTCCACGTTATTCTTGTTCTTTCCCATTATCCACACGACGTAATATTTTTTTGTAACTGCCAATATTACAACAAATACTATGGTCACCGGACATGATGTAAGCTTGGTCAGTATGGCGAATGGTGTCCGAGGGCGTACATAATACGTAAGGAATTAAGAGCATTGATGTGTGTGTGTAAACACATGAAACCGCTCAGGTTTTATTTCCTATTTTCACTGTGATATTTTTACATATTTGCAGTCATACGTTTTGTGATTTCTTCCATGTGTATATATATATATATATATATATATAATATATACATATAAAATAATATGAATGAATTCAAGCCTTTGGACTACTCTACATTATCAAGGAACTATATAGTTCCTTGATAATGTGAGTATCACAAGCGCTTGAATTCTTCTATTTTTCATAGTGGTTGTTTTGCATATTTTGATATCACCTGTTTACTGTGATCTTTTGTTATATATATATATATATATATATATATATATATATATATATATATATATATATATATATATATATATATATATATATATATATATATATATATATAATATCGTGCTGAATAGGTAAAACTTGCGATTTTGGTTTAAATAGCAACGCTTTTCTTGCCGAATTAGGCAAGCGAAAATTTGTGCATGCAGTAATTTCGCAAAATTCATTCTGAACCAAACGAAAAACTATATTTCATTGTGATTGTTTATTATTGAATTATTTTAAACGTATAACAGAAAATTTTAGAAAGGACTTAATTTTAAACGAGTTCTTGCTAAGTGACCAGTTTTACCTTTTTGGCACAACATATATATAACAACACTGCGACTAGCCAAGGATTCGAACCCATGCTGCTTTGGCCCGCCTCATGGTGAGCGAAAACTCATGACGCTCTAACCCACAGGACCATGCAATCCTACAAGAACCAAGCACCCAGCCAAGCTAGGTGTGTTACCCTTGGTCCGATCAATACCACTTGTTCGTGGTCACAAAAATATAAAATACTGCTCGTTGAGTCTAGTACACCAAACGGGGAGGAGAATTAAATTAGCTCAGAGGCATCCACACCACCGTATGTCCTCAGACCAAGGGTAACACACCTAGCTTGGCTGGGTACTTGGTTCTTGTAGGATTGCATGGTCCTGTGGGTTAGAGCGTCATGAGTTTTCGCTCACTATGAGGCGTGCCAAAGCAGCAAAGCAGCATGTGTTCGAATCCTTGGCTAGTCGCAGTGTTGTTATTGATCAATACCACTTGTTCGTGGTCGCAATAATATATATATATATATATATATATATATATATATATATATATATATATATATATATATATATATATATATATATATATATATATATATATATGTATAATCAATAACAACACTGCAACTAGCCGAGGACTCGAACCCATGTCGTTTTGGCCCGACTCATGGTGAAGGAAAATCACATGACGCTCTAACCTACAGGTTACAGTAATATATATACTGCTTGTGGAAGCTAGTACACCCAACGGGGGGTAGAATGAAATTAACTCAGAGGCACGCACACCACCGTATGTCCTCGGATCAAGGTAAAACACCTAGCTCTGCTGGGTGCTTGATTCTTGTAGGATTGAGTGGGCCTGTGGGTTAGAGCGTCATGTGATTTTAGCTCACTATGAGGAGGGCCAGAACGACATGGGTTTCGAGTCCTCGGCTAGTCGCAGTGTTGATATTGATTAAATACCACTCGTTCATGGTTACAATAATATATACGATATATATATATATATATATATATATATATATATATATATATATATATATATATATATATAATTATTTCTAATAATAATTATTATATATATATATATATAATATATATATATAGTAATACATATATATATATATAATATATATATTATAATTATGTTCCTGGTAAATGCGGGATTGTAGTTGGATTTATGAAGGAATTTTCGAGAGGTACATACGATTAAATGCTGAATATGCGAGGGATGTAATGCGGAATTATGGACTGTGGGCGTTGGTAGTGATTATGCAAAGGGAATATGTATGGAGAAATATGCACTATGGTTCATACATGGAATTAGTTTTGAAAGAGTGTATTTAATGAAAGGGGTTTATTTTCTATTAATGTCAAGGATCATCAGCTCTTGTTGTGTGGAGCCTTACTGAAACTTTGAGAGAGATGCCTGTTTGTATTTATTTGTGTCATTTTGGCCATGATAAGTTCTCGTAATTTTGATTGTTTTTGTACTTGTCGTATTTATCTGTCAGACCTCGTTAACTGAGTGCTTACGTTAAAATACCCTATTCTCTCTCTCTCTCTCTCTCTTTCTCTCTGTAATTCGTACTCTCGCTTTCTCATTAACCTAACGTGCTACTTAATTACCTTAGAAACGGGACATTCTAGCACAAACATTCTTGTGTCTAACGAGTGTCTTCGCTTACGCTTTACTATCTAATGATGACACGTTGCATCGCAACTTGCATGGAGTCTACATGCTAATTCTAGCCATAACTTTCCTGGCCATTTTTTTATTATTAATATGGTTTTTGAGACGATACTTTTAGGTAAAGCTTCATTAGTGGTCTAAGAGCTGTTATCCTTCATCAACTCACTCAAAGCTAGATATATCTAAGGCAGGGTTATCCAACCCGGGGTGCATGTTCTTCCCCTGGGGGTTCATGTTCTTCCCCTGGGGGTGCATGTTCTTCCCCTGGGGGTGCATGGAGCTCCAGCAGTGAGGTGCATGAACGGTCCTTAGGATGCAATAGTATTTAATACTGTTATTTAGTAAACGAATATTTTATTCTACTTAAAAATTTCGTGACGCTTAATTTTGGGAATGTATTATAAATCAAGGGAAATAAATAATCATCTCAGCTCATGGTCAAGCCAAGTAAGCTTCTGATCGCTCAGAGAACATGATCTCGATGTTTTGTTGCTTCAGTGTGAAGCCTTCACACTGAGGTTCGCTATATATATATATATATATATATATATATATATATATATATATATATATATATATATATATATATATATATATATATATATATATATATATATATATATATACATGTCGTTTTGGCTCGCGGACAAGTTCTAACTCGTGTGTTTGAACTTAGGTTTGAAATAAGTCTCTTCGTTCGTGAGCAAAGGTCTGTTCTGGTAAAGGAAGTCTTCTCTCCTAAATTTCATGCTTCACTGGCTGTCTTAGATATTTTTTTTCCGAATTAAATTTGCTGAACAAATCTTTGCAATATATTTTGAAAGTTAATTTAGTCATATTTTGCTATTAAAAATCTTATGATATGCGGGTGCTTGATTTAGTATAAATTTGTTTTGGGGTTGCATATGCTAATAAAAGTTAGACAACTTTGATCTAAAGTGCACATTTTTTTCCGCTCCTTAAATATACGACTCAAAACAGTCAATTAACACCCATGTATTTACTGGTGCACTGGGACCACAGGTCAGTATACTTTATTCTCTCTCCCGTAATGTATCGGAATCAGACGATGACTCATATATACATACTTGTAAGTAAACAGAGTCTACAAGTGTAGGAGACTCACACGTCTCGCTTAGAGACATATGGGTAGGATTAAGGTTGTCACTGACTTTCTCAGGTCTACGAATAAACACTTAAGTATGTGTGCGTGTGTACTCACCTATTTATGGTTGCAGGGGTCGAGTCGCAGTTGTGTGTATGTGTTGTAGCCACACACATGAAAGTGTGTTGTGCTACACATGTCTATGCCACATGTATTGTATTTTATTTTTGTGGCTATCACGACTGCAAAAGTATGGGATTATACCATTCCATTTTGTCCTCCAGTTTCATATATTTTTTGTGTACAGAATGGGTATAACGTGAGGAGGGAGGCAAGCAGGTACAGCACTAGGGTAATAAAATGTTATGCAAACCAACATTACATTATTCTCTATGAAATATTGTTATATCTGAGGAAAAAACTAAAATGAGAGGGGAGGGGATGGAAAGCATTACCAAACTTGTTCACTCCCGAAAATTTGATTTTTTTGTGTGCCAGTTTGTTTTCCCTATCATGCTACAACACTGCTTACTCATAGCATAAAGATGGAGCATTGTTTTGATGCTGCAACACTGCTTACCCATAGCATAAAGAAAAGAGAGTGTTGTTTTGTTAAATTTTAACATGTTGAAATACTTCTATTTGTGTGTTTACCTCACTTTAAGACATTTTATTTCAAAGGTAATACTGAAATTAATGAATGGACAACATGTGTCTTTACTTGTAGACGTTTTGCCATATATTGGCTTTATCAATATATTACATGGACATAATATAAATATATATATGTATTCTTCCTTGAAGCCTTTTTATCCACTTCGAGGCTATGGGTCCCACAATTATATATATATATATATATATATATATATATATATATATATATATATATATATATATATATATATATATATATATATATATATATATATACTGTATATATTGATAAAGCCACTAAATGGCGAAACGTCTTCTTGTAAAGGTACCTAGATATTGCATATGTGTCTAATTCATCATCTTGTCGGTATTAAATATCACTGATACTCAACAATACTGAAATTAAAATATTCCACAAAGTTCATTAATCCATGAAAGAGGAAACGAATATACTCTCAGCGTATATTCACTGAGAGATATTCACTTATCATTAGCTGAATAAGAAACATGAGTAACGTCAATGTTTCATAATTATGAAAATGTTTCGCCATCCATTGGATTCAATCCATTACATAAATCATGAAACTGAGATAGTGGCAGAGGAATTAATCCGTACCTTAACCTTGATAGATATTTTCAGTCTCGTAGCCCCTATTATTTTTAAGCAGAAGCTGGTATAGGTATAATGTTTGTCAGGAAACAAGACAAGCTGTTCCCTGACGCGGGTCTTAGTCAAATGATGACCTACAGCTGGAGCTTTTGGTCATATGACCGACGATTTCCGCTGGCTTACCGGTCCACCTTTTTAAAAATCATGGTTAGGGGAATTGACGCTTATATACTGGGCCAGAAGAGTGGTACAGCAGTTGAAGGCATCGTCACAGGTGAGCGGGACCCCCTAGTGGAAGTAGGTCATTCCCCAGAGTTGGGGAAGACACAGGTTAGCAGAAGGGCTACGGAAGATATCCTGTGTATCAAGATTCCATAGCGTTGCCGTGTCAGACAAATACCATTATATTATTTGGTATATAATACCGAGATATAGACGAATAAGACACATGAACCTTAAATGAACAAATACATTTCTGCTCCAGCTTTACGATTTTCACTGCTTGGCCACAGGTATCTACGAGCTTGTAATCGCATCTTCCAAGTTGCTCTACTTGCAAGATTCTCATTGATTAAGTTTAGTAGATTTCCTCACTGTATAAGATAAGAATAATCGCTTTCTTGTACTGCTGATGATCTAGAAAGCCCGAAATGTACAGTCATTTTTTGCACTATTGCCATTTATTTCTCACAGATCTGAGATCTGTTTGTGACTCGATAAAGCCCACTGCGTGGGCGAAACGTTGTCAATAAAGGATCACATTATACTGCTTATGTGTTTATTTTTCTATTGCTTACGGTTTAATACACTCGCTGCGGTAGTGAGATGACGAGATTGAAAGGAAAAATTTCATTCTATGCCTGTTAGCGTTGTTGTGTCAGCGTTGCTGTGTCAGCGTTGCTGTGTCAGCGTTGCTGTGTCAGCGTTGCATGATGAACAGAAAATTATAAACTGTGTTGCAACTTACGCCGCAGGCAGAGAGAGATGTTTGGCTGCGGTATATACATTGAGAAGTGTATATAAATCGAATAGCGTGCATCGTGTATATATACAAGCTGTATATACACTAAGAGATGTGTATCTATCCTTCTATATACAGTATGAATTCACTATAGATATTCTCTATTTCAGTACAACATTCATCATTATTATAGAGGTGAAATTGTTTGTTTTTATGAACCACTGGTAGTCTATATTCTTAAAATGTTGTTAATTAGCTTTTTGTCATTACCCTATATTTAAGTCTTTGACACTAAGATGCTAGATATAACAAATGAGTATTTATAAGTAATCTCTTTTAGTTTGAAAAAATGTCTTTGTAGGCCTACAGATATATGTATATTAAGTCACGGAACGGGTGGGGCTTGTACCTTTGACAGGTGCGTCCTAAAACTTGTTCTGTGATTTGTTTACAATCGTGTCATTACGATTTCGTGAGACATATACACTATTAACATTATTTTTGGTTATATTCATGGAAATTAGAACACAGAGATAATAAAACACAACGTGTGTTTGCGACATTTCATATGAGAGGACATTTCGTCCTCCAGGAACTTTATCAATTCTTACGTGAGGTGATAAAATCCCTAGTGGACGAAACGTCCTGTCAGTAACATGCCATACATCGTTTATTGGGCTTTATTTCTACACTTCTCGGTATATAACACCCTTGACGTAAGTCATAAAAATCCTCAGGAAAGGAAGGTAATCTGAATTGATCCATCTCAGGAAAGGTCAGCCAAATGTTCTTAGATCAAAATCCTTTCACTGGCACGAAGGTGCCCACCCCTTGATGGTAAAAGTATTTACAGATTAATGAAATAAAAAAGGATGTTTAGTATACCTATGATATTATTGATGCAGTTACAGTGATTTTAAGTTTAGATTGCTAGAAATTGTTTTCCACGCTGACAAAAGCAACAGTTCGAAAAGCATTGCGAGTCACTTACTCTTTCGTTATGTGTAATAAAGACTTTGTAGCGACGTGGAGAAACACAAGAATGTTTAGGTCTTCAGATGAGGTATGTGTAGCAGGCATACTCTCAGCTTATATGTATAGTACGCATACTCTCACTATTAATGTATAGTACACATACTTTTTATTAACCATGTATAAAACGCACATCGCCAACACACATTCTTACTAAGTATAATATAAACAGATACTCTCTCGTACGACAAATTGAGAATAGGCAACTTTATGACGCTAACAGTATGAAAAGCAAGTCGTGGAAGGAGATCTAACGTAGTCTGGTGGTGTTATTCTCTCTCAATACACTTCGAGTGCGTGCACACACACTCGAAGTGTTTATGAGTGTCTTTCGAAACCTCTTGATTCTGTTTATATACTTATGAGTGTATGTACGAACTCCGGTGTTTTGTCACATGTTTGCGAGTACGTGCACCTGGGTGTGTACTCCCAATTGGTGTACTTGGTGCTTTGTAAAACTATACTACAAGACTGAGAAAGTATTCGTTTTCCTTCACTTCTGTATAATTATGTTCGTTAATCTTGTGCGATCTTGAGTAAAAAGCTGCTGCAAGGCAGATACTGAAGGATTGATGGCGAATATTTCATTTCACCGTGTCTTCATGGAAGACGGCTTAAAAAAATGCTTGCATCGGCCGGGAATCGAACCCGGGCCTCCCGCGTGGCAGGCGAGAATTCTACCACTGAACCACCGATGCTTGTGCTTGAGTGACGGACCAACATATACTAATGTTGCGTATCTATAGCTAGATTTTTTTAGGTATTTATACCAGAAAAATATCGTGATTGGACAATTTACCTACGAATATTAATTCAATGTGACTTGTTTCTGTTGGGATCCTTAATTTTATATAGGAAGCTATCTACAACAGCCGACAGTAAGTAGGTACCTGGGTGTAAGTCGATTGGTGTGGGTCACATCCTGGGGGATAAGACTGAAGCACTATTAAGTAAGTTATTTAGGAACAGGTGCACATAAATACAGTTACATGAATTGTCGTACATATCAGCATATGTGTAAGTTACCTAGGATAGCCCCCCAAAAAAAGTCAAAGTTACTTATTTACATTGGGGTTACTGGAAATAAGATAGTCCCCGATGACGCACTGACTTTCTTGGATTATCCTGGGTGGCTAACTCTCCAGGATAAAAACCCAAACAAATATTATTTTAACTACTACTACTTCGAAGATTTTGCTCTACTTAATAACCTTGAAATTAGTAACCCAGGATAACTCGACAAATCCGTGTCATTAGGTTGGCTTATTTCCACTGAGGTCCTTGATCTTCTTTCCCATGAAGCAAACCACTCCACTCGACTAACACCCAGGGACATAGTTACTGCTGTCTTTTAGGTGAAACAGGGACAACAGATGTTAGGAGATTTGCCCATTCCTCTCGCCTGGATTGTATTGTTCCCTTCGACTATGAGAAGAACGCGCTGTCACTGAGAGTAGAAGAACCATGAAATTATAATAATAAATAAAGTATAAACTTTATGAAGAATAACTATGGTTCACAGACAATGCTGTACATTTACACAATGGTTGCAGTAAGCAGCTGAGTTTTTAAAACAGTACACTGGTAATAAATCATGCAGATTTAAACATAGATTACCCAATAAGTTCAGAATGACTTTCTTGAGTTATTCAACGAAGACGCTCGAGGGTGGCGACCCTTCCCAAACATTGATATCAATACTTGTATTTATGTTATCTCCCTCCAAACCCATTTTAGATTTTTATTAGAAAGATGAAGGCATTATCAGTTATTACGTTATTGAATTCTTCACATTACTATGATGCTAAAAAAGCTACTATTACGTTTGAGATGTAAATGTTCAATACGCGATATTATAAGAAATCGTTACTAATACTATATCGTCAATGTCTTACTAAATGATTAGGTAATCCCTGGTTTATTTATCTTATGATCCTGTAGCTATATATGTTAATAAAGACCCATCAGTGGGGCTTGGTCGCTATACTATCCACTCTCGTCTGAGAGGTCAAAGCGTCAAGTCCCTGACGGAGAATCGAACCTCTACGTTTCCCCCACGTAAAAAAAAAATGAATAAAAGCAATATTAAATATATTCTCATATTTTATGCCTAGAGGGAACACGTATACAAACTCCGTAGATGTTTAGCCTTTTGTGGAAATATAATATACGTTGGGGTAAATTTCCACAATGGGAAAAAGACTAGCACAATCAAGACATTAGACGTTTCGCCACTGGTGGCTTTTTCATTAATATCACATACCTGCAGCCATTCCCAAGAAGCTCATCACTAGTAATCCCTTCCTTAAATCACTTGTAAAATCAACTACTCAGGAAGAAATTTGTCGTCTAACTGGTAGTAATAATTTATCACAGGTTATATACACTGATGGATCTAAGGAGGAGTCTACTGGCAGGGCTGCATCTGCTCTTGTTGCCACCTCCCTAGTTAAGAACGATAGGAACTTTGTTGAGTTGGTATAAAAATTAACAATTGGGCGTCTACACTGTAAACTGAATTGTTTGCTATCCTAATGACGCTAAAGCTAACTAATGACAGAGTTTAACTCTATGATTATTACTGATTCTATGTCATCACTGAAGGCTCTAGGTACAGATACTCAAAAATCCGGGAAAAAGGAATTAATGTACAATTGTTATGGATTCCGTCACACATTGGATTACTCCTTCATGATAAAGTTCATACGTTAGCAAAGAAAAGTACCCTGAAGAAGAATGTAAAACTTGCGATTTGGGCTTAAAAAAGCAACGCTCATCTTGCCGAATAAGGCAAGCGAAAATTAGCGTATGCAATAATTTCGCAAAAATCATTCAGAACCTACCGAAAAAAAAATTCATTGCGTTTGTTTATTACTAAATTGTTGTAAACTTATCTGAAATATGTTTAGTTGGATTAAACTAAATTAAATTGAGCTTGTTCTAATAAGGTTAGGTAAGTTTTCTAAGGTTCTTCTGGCACAAAATTATTAATTTTTACATTAACATAAATGAAAAAAAATATATCTTTAAACGTATAAGAGGAAATTTTAAAAAGACTTAATTTTAAACGAGTGCTTGCTATTTGACCAACTTTACCTATTCGGCACGACATTATATATATACATATATATATATATATATATATATATATATATATATATATATATATATATATATATAATCAACAACTACAGTGCACTAGCCAGGGTCGAACCCATGATGCTTGGCCCGCCTCATGATGAGTGAAAACACATGACTCTCTAGTCCACTGAACCACACAATCCTTAAGAGTAGCGCATCCAGTAGGACTGAATGTTGTACTGCTATGCCTCTAAGCTAATTTCATTCTCCTCCTGTTTGGTTCGTAGTCACAATAATATAATATACTGCTTGTTGAGCTAGTACACCAAACAGGGAGGAGAATGAAATTAGTTTAGAGGCATTCACACTTCACACCACCGCATGTCCTTGGGTAGCGAGTACAACATTCATTCCTATTGGATGCGCTACTCTTAAGGATTGTGTGGTTCAGTGGACTAAAGTGTCATGCGTTTTCGCTCATCATGAGGCGGGCCAAAGCATCATGGGTTCGACCCTTGGCTAGTGCAGTGTAGTTATTGATCAATACCACTCGTTCGGGTTCACAATCCAGTCGACTAACAACCCAGGTACATGACTCTCGTATGCATAGAACAAGTGTACGGACTGAACTCCCCAGGGTCAAACTACACCAGCAGGTACATATTTGCTGCTAGGTGAACATGACAACAGGTGAAAGGAAACACGTCGAAATGTTTCCACCCGCCGGGAATCGAACCCGGGCCCTCCGTGTGTGAAGCGAGAGCTCAAACCACCGGGCCCATACCTTTAAAAACACAACACATTAACTCATTTAGACCTCGGACAGTGTAACAGTATTATAAGCTTATCAACCAGTGAGAATCCACCCTATTATGTGGTCCTCAGACTATTGCTGACTGGCTTGGGTCAGTAGGCGACTAGGACCCTCCTAGCATGGGCCTAGTAAGCCTGCTGCAGTGCTTCTTCTTTCTTATATTTGTGATAATTCACACCAACTAACCTCTTTTAGGGACTGGAGAAATGGAAGCAGCATAAAAATGATGCTTATTAATTAAATCATTTGCATTCAAAGTACAATTTACCTTATTACATTGTGTAAGGTGGCTCATAGCTCAGTGGTAGTTCCTTCGACTTATATCTGAATAACCAGAGTATGGTCCCAGCACGAGTGATAAGATAAGAAAAGATTTTCTTCGGATTTTTAACCCCGGAGGGTTAGCCACCCAGGATAACCCAAGAAAGTCAGTGCGTCATCGATGACTGTCTGTCTTATTTCCATTGGGGTCCTTAATCTTGTCCCCCAGGATGCGAAGGATCAAAGGACACCAACGGAAATAAGCTACATTCCTTGGCTTTCTTGGGTTATTATTCTTAGTTATTAACCTTCCTGGGTGATAATTGGAATAAAATCTTTCAGTCTTTCAATACTTCTCAAGCATCGGTGGTTCAGTGGTAGAATTCTCGCCTGCCACGCGGGAGGCCCGGGTTCGATTCCCGGCCGATGCATAGTTTTTTTTTCCAAATATGAAGATTTGAAACTTTGAACTTATTGATTGAATAGCCACTCTTCTTATCCTATGTTATATTTATAGATTTGTGGGTTTGCATCTTATAAGTCCCCATGAAAGCCAATTCAACCAAAATTTGTCACAGGCTTCCATGTAACATAGAGAAGGTTATAGGCTATACGGCATTCCAAAATTTTAAATGAGGGGTGTTGGGAAGGAGGTGCCCCTTTAAGGGTAATTTTTTTGTGGGTTGTATGTTATGACATTTTTCATTTTTTATACTGATTTCAAAAACATGTACGCCTTTTCAAAATATTAATTTGGGGGTGGCGCTTCCTGATGGGGAATTTCTGAGTGCATTATATTGAGTATTTCAAAATATTAATTTGGGGGGTGGCGCTTCCTGATGGGGAATTTCTGAGTGCATTATATTGAGTAGTACATATTGACACTCGTACAATTTATTTATTTCAAAATCATACACGGCACTTCAAGTTTTGGGGGTGGCGCTCATAGGAACATTTACATAGTGTCATCGTATTATTTCTTTGAATCGTATTAATTCTTACTTAGGATGAACCGCCACACCCGCTTCCTGAGAAGGTGGAGGTGAGTCCCCCACACCTGGCTCCTAAGAACGTGGGTGTGGGGTCATGAGTCCCTCCACAAAACATTAGCTAAGAACTATAGACCAATATCTCTAACGTCCCACATCATAAAAATCTTTGAAAGAGTGCAAAGAAGCACTATTGCAAACCACTTGGAATCCCAAAAACTGCACAATCCAGGGCAACATGGGTTCAGAGCAGGTCGCTCTTGCCTCTCGCAAGTACTGGATCACTATGATATGGTCTTGGATGCACTGGAAGAAAAACAGAATGCAAATGTAATATGCAGACTTTGCAAAAGATTTTGACAAGTGCAGTGCGATCATGGCGTAATAGCGCACAAAATACGTGCTAAAGGAATAACTGACAAAGTGGGGAGATGGATCTTCAACTTTCTAACCAATCGAACACAAAGAGTAGTGGTAAACAGTTAAATCTTAAGCTACCATAGTGAAAAGCTTTGTTCCACAAGGCGCAGTACTCGCCCCCATCCTGTTCCTCATCCTTATATCAGCTATAGACAAAGATGTAATTCACAGCACCGTGTCATCCTTTGCAGACGATACTAGGATCTGCATAAGACTATCATCTATTGAGGACACGATTAACCTGCAAGAAGATATAAACCAAGTTTTCCAATGGGCAACGGAAAACAATATGATGTTCAATGAATATGATCAATGTGAGGGACCTGGGAGTGGTAATGACTGAGGATCTCACTTTCAATGACCACAACAGTGCCGCGATCACAACTGCAAAGAAAATGATATGATGGATAATGAGAACGTTTGGAACAAGAAATACCAAGATTCTTTTCAAATCACTTGGTCTCTCTAGGCTGGAATACTGCTGGTGAAATTGCAGATCTAGAGAGTGTACAGAGAACCTTTACTGCACACATCAATTCCATCAAACACCTTAACTACTGGGAACGCTTGGAAGCACTTGTCTTGTACTCACTGGAAGGTGGGCGAGAGATATATATCATAATCTACACTTGGAATATCCTAGAAGGAATGGTTCCGAATCTGCACACAAAAATCCCTCCCTACGAAAGTAAAAGACTGGGCAGGCGGTGCAAAATACACCCAATGAAAAGTAGGGGCGCCATTGGTACACTAAGAGAAAACACCATAAGTGTCCGGGGCCCAAGACTTTTCAACAGCCTCCCACCATGCATAAGGGGAATTACCAATAGACCCCTGGCTGCCCTTAAGAGGTTAGCTAGACAGATACTTAGTCTGTGCTGGATCAGCTGGGCTGTGGTTCGTACGTTGGACTATGTGCGGCCAGAATTAACAGCCTGGTTGATCAGGCCCTGATTTACCGGGAGGCCTGGTCGTGGACCGGGCCGCGGGGGCGTTGATCCCCGGAATACCCTCCAGGTAGACCGCAGGTAGACACACCTGCTTCCTGACAATGTGCAGAGGCATGACTCTTTCCCCCCAAGTCTGCCACGCTTGCTTATTGTCAAGGCGGGTGCAGGGAAGTGAGTCCATCATGTCTGTCTCCTGACAAGGCAGGTGAAGGAACGTGAGTCCATCACACCTACCTCCTGACATGGCAGATGCAGGGATGTGAGTCCATCACACCTTCCTCCTGACATGGCAGATACAGGGATGCGAGTCCATCACACCTGCCTCCAGACATGGCAGATGCAGGGACGTGAGTCCATCACACCTGCCTCCTGACATGGCAGATGCAGGGATGTGAGTCCATCACACCTGCCTCCTGACAAGGCAGATGCAGGGACGTGAGTCCATCACACCTGCCTCCTGACAAGGCAGATGCAGGGATGTGAGTCCATCACACCTGCCTCCTGACAAGGTAGGTGCAGTGAAGAAAACTTTCGAAACCATCGGAAGAGCTAAATTAAGATTTTTTTTACTTAACTTTTTTATATTTGTAGCTTACCTTAAGAGAGACAATATATACCCTGACAGCGCCGGGTTATTGTGTCACTAGCAGTATATTAATTCTTAAGATGAAAAAGATTAATTTAGAGCAGAGGAAATAAAAAAAATAACACGTATGTTTCCTTGAGCGCCATTAGTATCACCCTCCTCAGGTCTTTCCTCATGTTTTCATCCTGTTTTCCCCTCATCCTGTTTTCCCCTCATTCTGTTTTTCCTCATCCTCTTTCCTGTCGCCTCGTCACTTCTGGGTGGCGCATATGCTGAGGTCGGTGCACCAGGATGGCGCCGACATTGTGTTTATGTGGGTGGGAATGTGGCTCAAATGCTGCAAATCTTCGCCACTGAAAATGTCATCTGTTACAGCTGTTTGTATTCTAAAACGCAGCCGAAATATGCGATTGGAATAGAGAGTGGCTGTTGAAAAGGAACTTATTTGGATCTGTTTTTTTAGTAGAAAAAGCTGGATTCACTACATATGTATGATATTTTACGCACAGCAAGTTAGGCTTAAATCCTTTTAGGATTTACTACCATCAAAAAGGATGGTGTATTGTCAATAGCAAATTCCTTAAGACAAGACTACTGTATGTCTCCGGAGTTTGTGTGTGTGCATAAGGTCAATTTTCATTAGCTGTAATGGCTACTGTATTTACAGTACAGCATAAGGTATGAGTCTGTGTGCGTGCGTGTACTCGCTTATATGTGGCTGCTGTGGTCGATTCACAACTCTTGGCCCCGCCTCCTAGACCACTTTGATCGGCACCACTGAATGTTGGCTTCTTGAAGCTGTATATTGAGTTTGCATCCACCACTGACTCGTTCAAATCATTTCAGTCCTCGACCACCCTAAGGCGGAATAAATATTTCCTTCCTTCCCTATAGCTTATCTGTATTTTCAGTTTCCACCAGTGTCCCATTGATCCTGGTTCTTGCTTATTTGTTTCTGGCTCTTCTGCTTGATTTCCGGTATTCTGTAGTTTGATTTGCTCTATATTTCTTCCAAGCCCTATAACTCCTCCCTTTTCCTTTCTGCATTACTCAGGAATACACAGAGGAAAAGGGTATAAATTTTATGGAATAAATTTCTCCCATGTCTCTTGTTACTTTGACTCGGTTACCTTTATTCCTTCCTGTACAGTTTTGACCTCCAGTTCCAATTCTCTTTGCAGCTCTTTCAAAATTTCTCTTTCCAACATAGTCCCCCCTCTCTGTTTTCTTCTCCATTCCCATTTCCACCAGGTACTCAAAACTTAATACAAAATGATTGCTGGCGCTAAGCTGTTTTCACAAGTAATTTCGGATATGTCACAAGGGTTTTGTAAAAGCACAACAAAAACAAAAACAGGTCGAGTCTTGCTGGCTCGTCTCCTCTCCTTCCCTCATGTTGTTTCCTTCACACGTGTCGGAAAAAAATTCTTCGTGAGAGTTTCAGCTCTCAAAATTTATACTCTCTAGTCAATGGGGTTGAAGATTTGAAGCTAATCAGATAGGCCATTCTCAGAATATCGCACGAAAACATGAACTGCATGATAATTTTCTAAATTTCAATAAAATTAGCAAACTGGCACGTGCATGACTCAACTCATACCTTTCTCTAAGTAAGATACGCCATCGTTATAGGTTTGAAACTGATCTTACATGGCATATTAAAACTTACACAGTTTGAAACCAATCTAAAGAAGCTTTCCGCTTTTATTACATGAAAACAAATTCGTTGAAATAAATTGACCAATTGTAACTTACAGAGTCCAAGAGTAAGGTGAACCTTACTCTTTATTCTGGAAAAGTTTCGCCACGCAGTGGCTTCTTCAGTCCAATTTCAGTCTAATGTAGAGAAAGGTGGAAGATGATAAGTTTAAGATAATCAGTCCCTCAGTCTGGAGTCGACTCCAGGCTGAGGGACTGATTACCTCAAACTACTCCTCATCTTCCACCTTTCTCTACACTGGACTGACGAAGCCACTGCGTGGCGAAACGTTTCCAGAATAAAGATACTCCCAATGCTGCAGAAGCGTTTCATTTATCAAATTGTCGGTTTTGTAAACTATCTATTCACATCCGGTCAGAAAAGCCATTCTCCAGTTATTGCTCAGAAATCAATGATTCTAATCTTAGTAAATTAAACAAATTTTCATCTACATCGCCTAAGATTAGTTTACTATCCTATTTATATGATATATAATCCTTTAAAGATTAAAATCGTTCAGAAAAGGCATATGTCGGTTATTTCCCCCAAAAAAAAAAAAAAAAAAAAAAAAATATAGGACAGTATTTAAAAAAAAATAAAAATGACAGATTGGCACCTACATATTCCAATACCAATCCCAGCCATCGTCTAAGTAGGATCCACCGTAACTGAAGGTTTGAAGCTGTAAAAGCATTCTCAAGTTAGTACACAAACAAAATAGGTAATGATGTATATAACAGGGACCAGAGGGCACATGTATGTGTCAATAATATAATGAAACTATCCCTTGTTATTGTACATCAGTGTTGAAAATCTGAAGGCATTTGGTTGATTCTTTCTCAAGGTATAAACGAAAACCTTGGAAGAAAAAAGAAATCAAGCAGCTACTTATGGGTCCTACTTCTGGGATACCTAACATTTATCAACTAATTTTCTGTCGTTGTTAAACGGTGAATCTGATGCTCCTTCACTGTTGCTATGTGAAGGATCTGAATCATCCATTGATCGTCTGTCAGATAAAGGATCCGAATATAACGATCCTCTGCAGTTCCTAGATGAAGAATCTGATCCTCTGCTGATGCTAGATGATGGATATAAATCAAATGATCCTCTCAAGATACTACAGTAAGGATCTGAATCCAATGATTCTCTGCAGTAAAAACTGCCTCATGGACTTCAGATTGAGAGACCGAATTGAGTATCAATGTCCCCTGATATATCAGTTTAGTATTGGGACTGTATACCTGTTAAGCAGTGAAGAGGTGTAAAGTGAAGCAGTGAAGAAGTGTAAAGTGAAGCAGTGAAGAGGTGTAAAGTGAGGCAGTGAAGAGGTGTAAAGTGAGGCAGTGAAGAGGTGTAAAGTGAGGCAGTGAAGAGGTGTAAAGGGAAGCAGTGAAGAGGTGTAAAGTGAAGCAGTGAAGAGGTGTAAAGTGAAGCAGTGAAGAGTTGTAAAATGAAGCAGTGAAGAGGTGTAAAGTGAAGCAGTGAAGAGGTGTAAAGTGAGGCAGTGAAGAGGTGTAAAGTGAGGCAGTGAAGAGATGTAAAGTGAGGCAGTGAAGAGGTGTAAAGTGAGGCAGTGAAGAGGTGTAAAGTGAGGCAGTGAAGAGGTGTAAAGTGAAGCAGTGAAGAGGTGTAAAGGGAAGCAGTGAAGAGGTGTAAAGTGAAGCAGTGAAGAGGTGTAAAGTGAAGCAGTGAAGAGGTGTAAAGTGAAGCAGTGAAGAGGTGTAAAGTGAAGCAGTGAAGAGTTGTAAAATGAAGCAGTGAAGAGGTGTAAAGTGAGGCAGTGAAGAGGTGTAAAGTGAGGCAGTGAAGAGGTGTAAAGTGAGGCAGTGAAGAGGTGTAAAGTGAGGCAGTGAAGAGGTGTAAAGTGAGGCAGTGAAGAGGTGTAAAGTGAAGCAGTGAAGAGTTGTAAAGTGAAGCAGTGAAGAGGTGTAAAGTGAGGCAGTGAAGAGGTGTAAAGTGAGGCAGTGAAGAGGTGTAAAGTGAAGGAGTGAAGAGGTGTAAAGTGTATACTGGTAAAACACTGAACAGATGTGGCATGAATTGTTGTGAACTACTGTTCCAGTGCAGAATGTGGAATGTGTTTTCGAGCACTATTGTTCCAGTGTGAAATGAATTGTCATCTACTATTCCCGTGTTAAATGAATAACTATGAACCATTGTACCAGCGTGGAGTAAATAATTGTCAAACACTGAATCGGAATGGAAAAATATTTTTTTCCTACCATTTTTTTATATATATATTTTCCTCCAATTTGTTTCTGTGTTAGTAAGAATGAATTTGCAACGAACACCCTTCCTCACTGCAATTATAATCAACATTACTCTTACTGAACATGACTGTACAGGTGGGACAATTTTCCTAGAAATACAATTTACAAAATTAAAAATAAAACTGTTTCCCAGTATTACTATGTTGAACTCGCAAAATTTAATTAAATTAAAAGGGTTAAAATGAATTAAAACACAGAGCTGTTAATTTACGTTACGTTGTTTCACTGTTAATGTTTAAATCACTCAAATTTCTCGAAACTCTCGGTAATGTTGGTTCAGTTCCTGAAGTACCGACCAGAAATGTCCACGGATTAACAATCTACGTCACGGTCTTTCCGGGAATCATTGCCATGTTCGCGATGGAATATGAAATTGATAATAACCAGTGTGCCCAGGACCCCCGGGTACACACAAAACGGCAGCATGCTCCAGAAATTCTTTAGAATTTCAGTAGGAAAATGTAAACTAGCAGACCAATTGAAAATTGGACTCATTTTGCCATTGTTGAAAAGGGATAACAGGGAAGGTGGTTTAAATTTTAGGTTTGCCTTATTGACAAGTATTGTTAAACCTCGGGGGGAAAAAAACATTTGGAAAATTGGATAAAACATCATATAGCTATCTCTTTTTTATAAAAAAAAAAAAACACTGCATACTAAACCTACTATAAAAGTAAAATTATACAAGAAAAATGGATAAGCAGATAACATTTATTTAGATTAAAAAAAACGGTCTAAAGTTGAATAAGCGAAAGAAGGAAATGATGGAGGAAAGGAAGGAAGGAAGAAAATAAGGGAGGGAATTAAAGAGGAAGATTGGAAATGAGGGAGGAAATGAAAGATGGAAGATGAGAGGAAAGGAGGGAAGGAAGAAAGACGGAAGGAAGAAGGAAGGAAGGAGGGAGTAACTTTACCTAAAAAGAAGCTCATTATTTCAAACTTAAGAAACTTTTAAAAAACACATGTGTATGAGTTATTATATGAGTGTTAATGACTGACACACACACACACACACACACACATACACACACACACACAGTGACAGGATGTTCCAGAGAGGGAACACAGAAACAAGGGGACACAACTGGAAGCTGAAGACTCAGATGAGTCAAAGGGATGTTAGGAATCATTTCTTCAGCCATAGAGTAGTTAGGAAATGGAATAGTCTAGCGAAGGATATAGTGGAGGCGGGAACCATACATAGTTTTAAGACAAGGTATGATAAAGCTCATGGAGCATGGAGAGCAGAGACCCAGTAGCAGACAGCGAAGAGGCGGGGCCAGAAGCTTAGTCTCGACCCCTGCAACCACAATTAAGTGAGTACAATTAGGCGAGTACACACACACACACACACACAGGAGCTGAGTCTCGACCCCTGCAACCACAATTAGGTGAGTACACACACACAATAACGACATATAAAATACTGAGAGGAATCGACAAGGTGGACAGAGACAGGATGTTCCAGAGATGGGACAGCAACAAGGGGTCACAGATGGAAGTTAAAGTTTCTGATGAATCACGGATGTTAGGAAGAATTTCTCCAGTCACAGAGTTGTCAGGAAGTGATGAAGTGGAGGTAGGATCCATACATAGCTTTAAAAAGAGGTATGATGAAGCTCATGGAGCAAGAAGAGTGACCTAGTATCGACCAGTGAAGAGGCGGGGCCAGGAGCTGTGAATCGACCCCTGCAACCACAACTAGGTGAGTACACACACACACACACAAGAAGCTGCTAAGTGAGCTAGATACCTCGAAGATGATGGGGCCAGATAACATCTCTTCTTGGGTCCTGAGAGAGGGAGCAGAGGCGCTATGTGTGCCACTAACAATCTTCAACACATCTATTGAAACAGGAGACTACCTAAGGTACGAAAGACAACAACTGTAGTCCCACTTTTTAAAAAGGAGACAGACACAAAGCATTAAACTACAGACCAGTGTCACTGACATGTATAGTATGCAAGGTCATGGAGAAGATTATCAGGAGAAGAGTGGAGGAGCACCTAGAAAAGAACGAGCTTATCAACGACGATCAGCACGGATTCAGGGACAGGAAATCCTGTCACAAACGTACTGGACTTCTATGACAGGGTGACAGCAGTAAGACAAGAGAGAGAAGGGTGAGTAGATTGCGTTTTCTTAGACTGTAAGAAGGCTTTTGACACAGTTCCACACACAAGAGGTTAGTGAATAAGCTGGAGGACCAGGCAGGTATAACAGGGAAGGCACTGCAATTGATCAGGGAATATCTGTTGAGAAGACATCAGCGAGTCATGGTACCTGACGAGGTGTCAGAGTGGGCATCTGTGACGAGCGGGGTTCCACAGGGGTCAGTCCTAGGACCGGTGGTGTTTCTGGTATATGTGAACGACTTGACGGAAGAAATACTCAGAAGTGTCGCTGTTTGCAGATGATGTGAAATTGATGAGAAAAATTTAATCAGACGAAGATCAGGCAGAACTATAAAGGGATCTAAACATGCCTGGTCTAGAAACAGGCTCCTGGAGTTCAACCCCACCAAGGGCAAAGTCATGAAGATTGTTCAAGGGCAAAGAAGACCGCAGACGGAGTACAGTCGAAAGAGCCAGAGATTACAAGCCTCACTCAAGGAAAAGGATCTTGGGGTGAGTATAACACCGGGTACATCTCCTGAGGCGCACATCAACCACAATAACTGCTGCATCATATTGGCGCCCAGCAAACCTAAGAATAGCATTCCGACATCTCAATAAGGAATCGTTGAGGACCCTGTACACTGTTTATGTCAGGCCTATGTTGGAGTATGCAGCACCAGTTTGGAACCCACACCTAGCTAAGCACGTAAGGAAATTAGAGAAAGAGCAAAGGTTTGCAACAAGACTAGTCCCGGAGCTCAGGAACATGTCCTACGAGGAAAGATTATGGGAAATCGACCTGACGACACTGGCGGACAGGAGAGATAGGGCGGATATGATAATGACATAAAATGCTGAGAGATATTGACAAGGTGGACAGAGATGAGACACAACTGGAAGTCGAGGATTCATATGAATCTCAGGAATGTTAGGAAGTATTTAATTTCTTCAACCACAGAGTTGTTAGGTAGTGGAATAGTCTGGGAAGTGATGTAGTGGAGGCAGGATCCATACATAGCTTTAAGAAGAGGTATGATAAGGCTCACGGAGCAGGAAGAGTGACCTAATAGCGACCAATGAAGAGGCGGGGCCAAGAACTGTGACCTCTTCAACCACAACTAGGCAAGTACAACTAGGTGATTATATATACACACACAAACCATGAATGATGTATAAGGTGTGAACTGTGTATTTCCTCATACGGGTATAGATTCCTGGGACACTTTGCATTATTGGTTCAAACTTCTGAGAAACCCTATCCCCTGGTCCACGTCTTCTAGAACACCTTGTACTATTGGTCTAAACCCCTGGAAGATTCTGTACTCTGGGTCAAGAATTATGGAACATCTTGTACGATTGATCCAGTCTTCTTAGACACTACGCACATTGTGTAATAGTATACAATACATTGGTAATAGTATACAATATATTGGTAATAGTATACAATACATTGGTAATAGTATACAATACCGACACGGTAATAAGATACCTAACTATTGCACACGTGTCTTACTTATCAACTATGTACATTATATAACGTACAGAAGCACAACATTCTCCTGGAATGTTAGTTTCAAATTGAGAATGTTACACTGCAGCTTCCGAATTCATCTCGATGGTGACGAAATATATATATCCGGCGAATTAAACAAATCAAGTTAAGCAAGTTTCTGGATCTGACTCCGTCAGTCAGGAGTTGCAACCGATACGCATATATTCCGATAGTATTTTTTGAAAATTAATACCGTGAGCGTATGAAATAGAGATATGCAGCTTTAGCCATGAAAAAATCATTGTAAAAAAATTTCATCAAGCGCTCGGCAGTAGATTTCTTTTGTAAAATGGAATATGATTCACAATATTTTGACCCAGTTTTCTTGAACACGTTCCATCGTTTTCTTGAATCTTGATTTCAAAGTACGTATTTCATATATAGGCCTTGTTGTGTTATTACTGTGCTATATCAGATGTGCAAATAATAAGAATCAAGGATCCAGCATGCACTGTACACAGACTACAAGCCAGTGACCTGGAGTTTTACGACTCATGCACCATGAGTTCAAACCCTACCCGTTCAGTGGTTTGTTTACAATCATGTTGATACGATTTCGTATCATTCAAGTTTTGGAAACAGCGAACGTTAAAACGCATGCGCGCGCGTATACGCACACACACACACACACACACACACACACACACACACACACATGAAGATTGGGGAAGGGCAAAGAAGACCGCAGACGGAGTACAGCCTAGGGGGGCCAGAGACTGCAAACCTCAATCAAGGAAAAAGACCTTGTTGTGAGTATAACACCAGGAACATCTCCTGAGGCGCACATCAACCAAATAACTGCTGCAGCATATGGGCGCCTAGCAAACCTAAGAACAGCATTCCGACATCTTAATAAAGAATCGTTCAGGACCCTGTACACTGTGTACGTTAGGCCCATACTGGAGTGACTGTCTTAGCATCCAGTTTGGAACCCACACCATGCCAAGCACGTGAAGAAGCTCGAGAAAGTGCAAAGGTTTGCAACAAGACTAGTCCCGGAGCTAAGGGGTATGTCCTACGAGGAGAGGTTAAGGGAAATCGACCTGACGACACTGGAGGACAGGAGAGATATTAGGGACATGATAACAACATATAAGATACTGAGAGGAATTGACAAAGTGGACAGAGACAGAATGTTCCAGAGATGGGACACAGCAACAAGGGGACACAGTTGGAAGTTGAAGACTCAGATGAATCACAGGGATGTTAGGAAGTATTTCTTCAGTCACAGAGTGGTCGGGAAGTGGAATAGTTTAGGAAGTGATGTAGTGGAGGCAGGCTCCATACATAGCTTTAAGAAGAGGTATGATAAAGCTCATGGCGCAGGGAGAGTGACCCAGTAGCGGCCAGTGAAGAGGCGGGGCCAGGAGCTGTGACTCGACCCCTGCAACCACAACTAGATGAGTACAACTTGGTGAGTACACACACGCGCGCGCGCGGGCCGGTCTGAGACCAGGCCTCGTGGTGGATCAGGATCTGACCAACAAGGTTGTTACTGCTGGCCCCACGTAAACCGACGTAAGAACCACAGCCCGGCTGATTAGATACTGACTTTAGGTGCCTGTCCAGCGCCTTCTTGAAGGCAGCCAGGGGTCGTAAGGTAAAAAATATAGAAGAGCCAAACGTTTGCAACGAGATTTATATCAGAACTGAAGGAAATTGCCTACAATGATACACTTGTCCTAATAATCACAGTAGAAGATAGGACAAGTGGGACGGATACATGATAACGGAATAAATCACGGGAATACGTGAAGTAGATAGGGGCATATTGTTATAGATTTTGAGAGAGCATGCCAGGGGACAAATACTGTCCAGTAGCTAATAACTAGAGTGAACCATAGACACACAAGGAAGTAATTTTTCAGTCTTATGATGAGAAGAGATGGCAGAGGCAAACGCTACACTTATACACTGTTTTCAGAGAAGATATGCTCTATCTCTGGAGGTCAGGAATCAGTAAAATGTGCCAATAAGCTTTTAAAGGCTGAGCTTAAATAATAATAATAATAATAATATTTTTATTTCTACAAGTGCATGTACAAGGTATGCAGTCCTAGATGACATCAGTGACATACTACTATACAGAAAGCCGCTTGTTATGTAGAGTATTTCGAGCCAATTAGATCAGTTTTGTCCTAGGATGCGACCCACACCAGTCGACTAACACCCAGGTACCCATTTTATTGATGGGTGAACATAAACAACCGGTGTAAGGAAACACACTCAATGTTTCCAACCTTTTCTGGGAATCGAACCCGGACCCTCGCTGTGTGAAGCGAGAGCTTTTGCCACCAGGCGACGGGCATCAATCAATTCCCAGCAAAATAGAAGTAGGAAAGTACGGCTAGTCAGTTACAGGAATGGTCTAATAATATTTTTACTTTAATTTAACCTGAGCCTAAGTAAAGTTAAAACGCTGGGAAAACAAGAAAGATGATCAATGACCGAGTATGTTGTGTGGAAAAAGATCATATTGGAAATTGAAGTAATTACTATTACCCCAAACCTGTCCTCTGTATCGCGCTGAAACAAACGTCAACTTAGACTAAAATTACAAGCATGAAAATTTCATTCAGGAAACTAGACAAAGACATGTTCAGAACATACTTGATGCCATACGTGTGCACGAGTCTTATGGTATCCAGCACTGCCGTGGAACCTTAACATATGTAAACAATAATACAATTTTAGGGAGTGAAAAAGAGAGGACATACCCACAAGGGCCACCACGGGGATATGTGAAAACATTTCGTCAGCGTGTGCTAGTTAAATAAATGGAAAGAGCCGAATAATAACAAGGTGAAAGCCGTCTCCAGCAAGGAGTTCGAAATGGAAGAGAGAGGACTGATTCACTTCATTCGCTCGAAATATGAGGCAGGACTGAGAGCTACAGCTCACCACCTTTAGCCTTCCCTACTTAAACCCAAATGGGTAATTATAGTGAAGAGTCGTCACAATAGCCTTGTGAATAAGTCTATAAAAACTTTGATCCATTAAACATTTATGACGACCATAAAGGCACGATTAATGCCACGTAAAACTAATTTATTGTTTCAGAAAAGTTGAATGACATCCCTATGGAACTTTTTTGTTGAAGCACTGTCAAGTGTGTGTGTGTGTGTGTGTGTGTGTGTGTGTGTGTGTGTGTGTGTGTGTGTGTGTATGTGTGTGTGTGCGTGTGCGTGTGTGCGCCATGTACATTGTGTGACGTACACAGTGTACAGGGTCCTGAACAATTCCATATTAAGATGTCGGAATCCTGTTCTTAGGTTTGCTAGCGCCCGTAAGCTGCAGCAGTTATTTGGTTGATGTGCGCCTCAGGAGATGTGCCCGGTGTTATACTCACCCCGAAATCCTTTTCCTTCAGTGAGGTTTGTAGTCTCTGGCCCCTCTAGACTGTACTCCGTCTGCGGTCTTCTTTGTCTTTCCCCACTCTTCATGACTTTGCACTTGGTGGGGTTGAACTCCAGGAGCCAGTTGCTGGACCTGGCCTGTAGCCTGTCCAGATCCCTTTGTAGTTTTGCCTGGTCCTCGTCCGATTGAATTCTTCTCATCAACTTCACATCTGCAAACAGGGACACCTCGGAGTCTATTCCTTCTGTCATGTCGTTCACAAATACCAGAAACAGCACCGGTCCTCGGACTGACCCCTGTGGAACCCTCCTCGTCACAGACACCCACTTAGACACCTCTCCACGTACCATGACTCGCTGTTGTCTTCCTGACTTGTATTACCTGATCCATTGCAATGCCTTCTCTGTTATCCCTGCCTGGTCCTCCAGCTTTTGCACTAATCTCTTGTGTGGAACTGTATCAAACTCCTTCTTACAGTCCAAGAAAATGCAGTCTACCCACCCCTCACTTGTCTTACTGCTGTCACCCTGTCAAAGAACTCCAGTAGGTTTGTGTCACAGGGTTTCCCGTCCTTGAAACCGTGCTGGCTGTCGTTGATAAACTCATTCCTTTCTAGGTGCTCCACCACTCTTCTCCTGATAATCTTCTCCATGACTTTGCATACTATACATGTCAATGACACTGGTCTGTAGTTTAATGCTTCGTGTCTGTCTCTATTTTTAAAAATTGGGACTACATTTGCTGTCTTCCATACCTCAGGTAGTCGCCCTGCTTCGATAGATGTGTTGAAGATTGTTGTTAATGGTACACATAGCGCTTCTGCTCCCTCTCTCATGGCCCATGGAGAGATATTATCCGGCCCCATCGCCTTTGAGGTATCTAGCTCGCTTAGCACCCTCTTCACTTTTTCCTCGGTTGTATGTATTGTGTCCAACAGTTGATGGTGTACCCCACCTCTCCGTCTTTCTGGAGTACCTTCTGTTTCTTCGGTGAACACTTCTTTGAAATTCATGTTGAGCTCCTCACATACTTCGCGGTCGTGTGTGTGCGTGTGTGTGTGTGTGTGCGTGTGTGTGTGTGTGTGTGTGTGCGCGCATGTGTGTGCCTATGTGTGTGTATGTGCGTGTTGCGTGCGTGTGAAGGTGCACTTATTAGTCTGTTAGTGTGTGTTCGAGTTTTTCAACTCGCCTACCCGTGCTTTGCGGAGTCGATTCATGTGGAGAAATTTCTCCAGGAGGGGAGTATCAGCCCCCCTTCAGCCCTTTTCAACTGAGGGGCCCAGTCCTCTCAGAAAGAGGCAGTGACGTCTTGTTTGCTACCGCATCAAGTAATTGGACACAGATGTACCAGACTAGACATGCCACTTCCTTATAAGATACGTCACGGCTGACCACTGTTGCAATTTGGATGGGTTAATGAGAGATGATCGACCTCTTACAGCAGTAGGAAAATTAAGAGAATCCTACACCCATTTTAATGCCATGTTATTAAAGATAGCATACACAGTCGTCTAAGCCCAGACAGCAAGAAATCAAACATTCTGGAGACACTTCTTCAATCAAGACACCGGATATCTGTCGAGAAGGTGCCTACAACACCTAAGCTCACGTTACAAAGAGCGAGGTATGTTTGATCTTACTTGTCATGCTGGGGACTGCGCAGTTCTTGTGTCACAGGGGGTTATAATCTTCCTATAGTCGACAGTTAGGTGTGGGCTTTTTAGCCCAACCCAGTGAGTATTAGCATTATTCAGTATTCAGTTACTGAATGTATATTGCTATATGCTCCTCAGGGGCAATTATTCACATACTCACTTTATATTTACTTGTCCCTAACAGCTACGTGGCGGTAGAACACACTGGGTCACGTCGGGGGATCTTTCTGGACGAAGCTGCAGAAAGATGACCCAGCAACAAAGATAAGTAAAGTGTTTCCTGTGTTCCTGTACAAATTGTTGGTGTTCTACCAATGTAATTCTACCACAATTCATATCTCCTGGTTCCTCTCTACTAATTCCTAACTTTAAATGAGCAACGTTTTCTCTGTAACTGTTCGTAAAGTATAGAACGTTTATCTGGACTGTTTCCTCTGTGAAGATCTTTATCAATTCATCAGTGATCGATGATTTAATAAAACCCGATACAGAAATGTTGTCCTGATAAAAGCTGTTCTATCCCTTCAAGGGAGGTTCCTTGACGCTAGTGAGACCTAGGAAATTGGATCTGTGCTCCGGTTCCTTGATTTGAGTCTGAATACCTTCTACCTCCCTCCCCACAGGCGCTTTTTTAATCCCTATGGGTTTTGCGCTCCCACATAATAATAATAATAATAATAATAATAATAATAATAATAAAGCTCTTCTATAAAGTATTTTCTCACCACATTTAAGAAAATCGTTAAAAAGAAAATAGAGTTATTGAATTGACATTTGCACCTCTTATTAGGACGATGGAAATCACCGGTGTCGCAACCTAGTTGAAAATTGAGCAAAATAAACGTGCAAGTAGTGTGACTGAAGCAAACACATTGAGTAGCTTTAAAAATAGCTTGAAAAGGTATACGAGTGAGAGAGAGGCTGGATATAAATAGGACTATATACGGTAAAAAGGGCAAATGTAAAATTGTCAATAGGTATAAATGGCACAAGTGGAGTAAGGACATGGGAGAAAAATTACATTTTTTTTAAATGTTTTAGTTTCGCTTATGTTTAAATTCAAAATGAGAGCATGGTCGCCTAGATTAGGTTAGATATGTATTTTGGTTAGATTAGGTTTGACGTTGTTAGAAGAGTCATTTTTTCCTGTTTTTCTCTAGTACTAATTTTACCAAGCCATTTTCTGTACAAGAACAGTAATATAAATACCGACAGACTGTGGAGTAAGGACATGTGCAGATCTTAGGACATAAATGAAATGTATTACACGTGTAGCTTTAACCCACAGACTGGGCTATTTTTACCTATGATCGAGTATGTCGGACCTCACATGGTCCAGCAGACCTTACATGGTTCAGCAGACCTTACATGGTTCAGCAGACCTAACATGGTTCAGCAGACCTAACATGGTTCAGCAGACCTCACATGGTCAAGCAGACCTTACATGGTCCAGCAGACCTTACATGGTTCAGCAGACCTAACATGGTTCAGCAGACCTAACATGGTTCAGCAGACCTAACATGGTTCAGCAAACCTAACATGGTTCAGCAGACCTCACATGGTTCAGCAGACCTAACATGGTTCAGCAAACCTAACATGGTCCAGCAGACCTAACATGGCTCAGCAGACCTAACATGGCTCAGCAGACCTAACATGGTTCAGCAGACCTAACATGGCTCAGCAGACCTAACATGGTTCAGCAAACCTAACATGGTTCAGCAGACCTCACATGGTTAAGCAGACCTCACATGGTCCAGCAGACCTCACATGGTCCAGCAGACCTCACATGGCTCAGCAGACCTAACATGGCTCAGCAGACCTAACATGGTTCAGCAGACCTAACATGGCTCAGCAGACCTAACATGGTTCAGCAGACCTAACATGGTTCAGCAGACCTAACATTGTTTAGCAGACCTAACATGGTTCAGCAGACCTAACATGGTTCAGCAGACCTAACATGGTTCAGCAGACCTAAAATGGTTCAGCAGACCTAACATGGTTCAGCAGACCTAACATGGTTCAGCAGACCTAACATGGTTCAGCAGACCTAACATGGTTCAGCAGACCTAACATGGTTCAGCAGACCTAACATGGTTCAGCAGACCTAACATGGTTCAGCAGACCTAACATGGTCCAACAGAACTACTTCATTGCTCTTCTACTCTAATGTTCTTATGACTGTCAAACATGTCAAAAACACTTCAAGGCAGAATTCACTGTGCCCTTACAGGTTCAAAATTTGGTTCCTTGCTGATTCTTGTGGATCCTCCGACGTTCTGGCTCAAAAAGTTCCTTGTTGCTGACATCATTAACTCTGATAGCCATGCACAAATAACCCTCACATTGGAGAGAGAAACTTATGACAACGTTTCGGTCCAACTTGGACCATTCACAAATCACAGTGTGACTTCGCAAATAGTCCAAGTCTGATCGAAACGTCGTCATAAGCTTCTTCATTCTATGTGCGGGTTATTTGTGTGTTGTTCCAGTCACGGTATTGTTCCTTCCTCGCAGTCTTTCTTCTCCCTCTCGTGAGTGTCCTAAGATCGTCGACTGCATCTTTTATGTAAGATCCCATCGACATTTGTGTACATGGCTTTGTTATTCATTGCCTCCTGGTGTGTTTCGATGTAGATTTCAATGGTTTAGTGACTCCAGGCTGGCGAGGGTAGCAGGAGGGAACCTTTACTTTTAGTAAAACTTCATATGTATCCGCAGTGTTCAGCTACCCTATTTTATATGATAGTTACATAGCGGGAGCAAAAGCTACCTGTGTTTTCCTGTCATATTCCATCACGCTGGATGGGTCTCGTATGAAGAGTTGAAATCTGTTAACCTGGTCTGGGAGACTTAAGTAGGGCAATGAGGATATCGTAAAGTATTCCTTAAGGGTTGATCAGCTATGGTGGCTTCAAAGGTTACATTCCAGCATAGCTGGAGACACTATAACTTGGAAATTTGCTTTTCTCTGGATAGCCTATCTTATGCACTGGATAAATCGATTTTTGATGAAGATATCTCCATTATCCCGGAGAGGGGACATTATGAATTATACATACATGTAGGAGACAGGAAAGAGAGGGGATATAGGGGTAAGATGGAATTCGGAATTTAAAATATATATGAAGATAAAAGAAAAGAAAAGGAGTGTAGAAGAGAAATTTGAATATCTTAATATATCTAACTACATAAATGCATTAGTAGATAACAATGCAAAGTCATCATATGCCTGAGAATATATAATGGCGGTAGCCAAGTGGAAAATATTTTTATTTTTTTATATATAACATGGATACGTGACATCAGCAGTGGGCTGATACTCTTATTTTATGATACATACGGGCATAGTTAGATGAGTATTTGAGTATAATTACACATATATACATACATGTCTACACAGCACCATCTGCATATGATGGGGAAAGTGAAGGGAGTAGGGAGGATGGAGTAGCCAGAGGGTAGGGAGGAGAATTAGGGAATGAATGGAGAGAAAAAAAGAGTGCTTTGTGATAGAGGGGACAATCAGAGGGTAGAAGGGTCGGGAATGGCAGGTTGAAGGGTCGGGAATGGCAGGTTGAAGGGTCGGGAATGGCAGGTTGAAGGGTCGGGAATGGCAGGTTGAAGGGTCGGGAATGGCAGGTTGAAGGGTCGAGAATGGCAGGTTGAAGGGTCGGGAATGGCAGGTTGAAGGGTCGGGAATGGCAGGTTGAAGGGTCGGGAATGGCAGGTTGAAGGGTCGAGAATGGCAGGTTGAAGGGTCGGGAATGGCAGGTTGAAGGGTTGGGAATGGCAGGTTGAAGGGTCGAGAATGGCAGGTTGAAGGGTCGGGAATGGCAGGTTGAAGGGTTGGGAATGGCAAGTTGAAGGGTCGGGAATGGCAGGTTGGAGGGAGAGTAAGACAGTATTGCAATTTGATAAATTAGACACGTGTGGAACACTTGGGTATCTTTATTGAGTAAACGTTTCGCCACACAGTGGCTTCATCAGTCCTATACAAAAAAGAATAGTGAAGATCAGAAGGAGTTTGAGGCAATCAGTCCCTCAGCCTGGAGTCGATGTAATCAGTCTATCTCATTTATCAAATTGTCGGTTCTCTGTACCATTTATCAGAATTACAACTGTTGCCATCCCTACCTACGTTCTCATATCTCAGGTGATTTTATATGTGGCTCCTCTCATCTATTCTCTTCGTATCTATAACAATGACATTTCAGTATGTAATCGTAGCTCACATGACTTACCTATGACAGTTACTTTGTAATATTTCATTGACCTTCATCTTTTATGATCATGTCCTCACCGAATTCAGTTTGTAAAAGAAGGATGAGTTTCCTGCATTATTAGCATTGCTTTTTTAACCTATCTAAAAAAAATCAAGTTAAAAATTCTGGTTGCAGCTTACACCAAGAGGTATTTATTTAAGTTAACCAAAATTTGCTCGCTTTTATCTTCAGGTCATTAGTTTTAATGCCTTCACTATTGTTTACTCTCTTAGAGTAGAGAAGATCTCTTCATCCAAGGAACTGGAACTGTCCTACATTTGGATTAAAGTCGATTTTTTCCTATTTCCAGGCGCAGTATGACCCTTATGGATTTATCCCTTTCCTCTGAATATAAAAATGGTGATCACATCAGTTGTCTCCCACCTAGGTAGGGTGACCCCCCCCGAAAAAAAAGGATACGTTTACCATCATTCATTCATTAGCTCTCTTTCCAGAAGTTCGTAGACATCACAGTTCAGTTGACCCTCCAAACTGTAACATTCTCACCCACCCAACTAATTGATTCAAATCCGAATACCAAATTTCACGAATCACTTGGTAAATGTTACTTTAAACTCCAACATAACGTCAAATTAATAAAACCACTTAGTCTCCATTCGCATCGATCTTTCACGCTCACACACGCTTGCTGGATGCTCAAGCCCCTACCACTTAAAACCTTATTCACACCCCCCTCCACCTCTTCCTATAATCCTACTTTGCTCCTTTCTCTCTAAATACTAAAAGTCAACAACCCCTTATGTTCCCTTTGAACACTACCTTCCGCACCTCATACAGTTTTCTTATTTCTGTGCTACGAATATTTTTTATGATAATAGTATTGTTAACAGTCATGAACCGTGACTCGTGACTCGTGAAGGGATTTTGGCCTCTCACCTCGATCTGTGATTTGACTTAAAATTGCTATATGCACAAATTTAATTTTTTGAGTGGGTCGCATCCTCCCTAGAAAGAATTAGTAAATAGAGCGATTTTAAATTACGTAAATTTAGCAAGGGTTGGTTAGGTTAGTTGGGTAATTTAGTGTAAAATTAAAAAAGTAGCATAACAAATTTAAAAAAATAATAGCTGTTTTTCGTGGGTGGCGAGTCATCAGGTAGTTGTGTTTTGTAGGTTTTACTCTCTAGAAATGTTACATTTTTTTCATTGTTATACAAAACATAAATAAAGAACTTACACTCCGAACAAATTTCTAGCCACCTTGACTTTCTAAACTCACTCTCTTATTTTTTTAACTTTTATAACGCGAGATGTAAAAGTTTATCAGCCATTGCCTTAACCCTTAGGCCAACACACTTCCCGGACTATATCATCCGGAACTCAAATCTTTTAGGAACTAAACGAACTCTAATGCTGTCCACTGAGTTAATGCTGAATATAATAATGCTGAACACATTAATGCTGAAAGCAGAGGGACAGAACCGAGGAAGGCACCGAGGGAAGACGTGCAGCATGTTAGTTCACTTCGGAGGATGAGTAAATTCTAGTATTTATTCAGTATTTCCCGTAGGGGGTTCATTAGGTCAGGTCAGGGACAGCATTAATGCTGTGAATACATTTATGGCAAATTTAGAGGCTTCGGTACGACTGATATATTTTATTTCAATTTCAAACAAGATTTGCACTTTTCATATTTTTCCCAAGACTCACATTGGAATGTTTGCTTTTTACCAATTGAATTTCGAGCACCGCTTGTTTGGATCACCGTGCGCCTGGAGACACTTCCATCATATTCATGTCTCTTTTAATGCAAGTCTCTTGCAAAAGACCCTTATTCACCAATGTACACTGAGCTAAGTTTCCCTAAAGATTTGGGTACCAGGGTAAATGGAACTATCGGCTCCAGTTACCTTGAAGTTCAAATTAATTTTTTCCATGGTATGTTGCATCACTTAGGCTGAGTTGAATACGCAAGGTAATGATATTTTGAATCTTTACTAAGACGATGAGAACATCGTCAAGCATTCCACTATGAGTTTAGTAACTATGGCAAATTTATGTTAAAAGAGACGAAGTATGCACACGGAAAAGTGTATGTCCATCTGTATGTATATATTAAGAATTTCCTTTTATGTCCAGTTTAGGGATTAGAATATTCATGGCTGAGAGAACATAGGGTACCCAAAGACTGATGGAAAAAAATAGTAGCTCTGTTTGAAGGTAGTGGCAGGTTCTGTTTGAAGGTAGTGGCAGGTTCTGTTTGAAGGTAGCGGCAGGTTCTGTTTGAAGGTAGTGGCAGGTTCTCGTCGTGGTCATTTGTTTTGTGAGGAAATAAAGTATCCGAGAAAGACTCCTGGTATTTCTATATCATCTTTATGTATGTATACGCTGATCACCTTCACTTACGTATCCGCCGATCAACTAATATATATAAACACACATGTTCCAGTAATTCTTCTGCAGTGCTTCTCTGTCTTAATGTTATTATGTGTCTCCTGACACGGCTCATTGTCACATGACCCTACTAATAAAAAGAGATGACTACACATAGCCTTCTTAAAGATGTGCTGCCTGATCACATTTTGCTTAACGATGTGATCAGGCATCACATGGATGATCACATTCTGCTTAGTGATGTGTTCCCTGATCGTATCTTGTTTTATAGAAGGATGTGGTGCATGATCACATTCTGCTTCATCATATCCTGCCTCATCACGTAATGAATGGTCACATTCTGCATGTGCCCAGCATGTTCCCATCCTTCTCGATCACAGCCTGCTTCATTGTAGCCTGCTTCATTGTAGCCTGCTTCATTATAGCCTGCTTCATCACATCCTGCTTCAACACAATGTGCTTGATCGTAGCCTGATTCAACACAGCCTTCTTGACCAGAGAATACTTTATCACTTCGTATATTATCAAGGCTTTCTTTATTCCTGCTTGATCATACCCTCTAGGATCACAGCCTGCTTGATCACACCCTCTAGGATCACAGCCTGAGAGATCACACCCTCTAGGATCACAGCCTTTTTGATCACTCCCTGTAGGATAACAGCCTTTTTGATCACTCCCTGTAGGATAACAGCCTGCTTGATCACTCCTTGTAGGATCACAGCCTGAGAGATCACACACTCTAGGATCACAGCCTGCTTGATCACTCCCTGTAGGATCACAGCCTGCCTGATCGCTTCCTGTAGAATCGCAGCCTGCCTGATCACTTCTTGTAAGATCACAGCCTGCAGGCATGTTGGACGGGAGAATGATCTCTGCACAATATCTCATGCATATTGAGTGTAAACAAGCCTCCCGGCTCTCCCAGCATCTGTGACACTGCACCTTACTCAGTCTCTCTCTCTCTCTCTCTCTCTCTCTCTCTCTCTCTCTCTCTCTCTCTCTCTCTCTTCTCTCTCTCTCTCTCTCTCTATCTCTGCTTCTCTCTCTCTGTCTCTCCAATATACGATATGGGGAAAATAAATACAGAAGGGCAAAGAAAAAAGCACGCCGGTTAAAAAAAAAAAAAATAAACACTTGCAAGAGGTAGTAAAGATGCAGGCAAGACGCTACTAGAACTAATACTCTAAGATACTAGAGGAATATCTGCAAAGAAACGAACACATAATCCTCAAAAATACCGCTTTCACGGACGAGAAATAGTGTCTCTGAACTCTACTGGAGCTCAATGTCTGGGAAACAGAGATGAAGCAGGAAGATGGATGGGTGAATTCCATACCAGAAGTAAAATCATAAGTTAGAGAAGCAAGATGGGACAGCTAGAAACACACTACATATATATTGATATATTGCATTTTTTGTTAACTTTAGTGTCAGCTACAGTGATGATGAGTGGTTTTTTTTTCTGGGGGGTTCACCCTGCCTAGGTGAGAAACGGCCGATGTGTTAATAACAAAAAATTAAAGGGGTGGATCGGTAAGCCAGCGAAAGGCCTCGCAAAAACGACCAGAAGCTCCATCTGCAGGTCATCATAAGACTGAAACCCGCGACAGGAAACACTTGTCCTGTTTCCTGACAAACCTTACCTAACCTAAATTACGGTGCAACAAAGATAAAGAAGTCACTGATGGCTGTTGATAGTGTTTGACTGCACGAGAGGGGCGAGTTGGGTGCCACAAGGGCTCCTCAGTTCTCAGTTTTTCTTGATATTGCAAAATCTCAGTTACGACAACTCAGGTGCTACTGGGGATCCCTTAAAAATGGAATTTAGGGCAAAACAGTTCCTTGTTACATGCAGCAGTAGTGGCTAGCGTTCCTGGCTCAACCACATGCATAGTAAGGCTTATAAATAAGACGCCAACGAATTTATCTAAAATGATTCTGTGCTTTAATCTGTTACGGAACATAATTAAAATAATCTAGGGAAGAATGGAGGTGGTAGGTGCCTGATATTCCATGATGGAGGAAGCAGATGCCTTGTGTCCCATGTCAGAGGAAGCAGGTGCCTGTTGTTCCGTGATGGAGGAGTCAGGCGCATGGTGTCCCATGACAGAGGAGTCAGGAGCATGGTGTACCATGACAGAGGAAGCAGGTGTCTGGTGCTCCATGATGGAGGAGGCAGGTGTCTGGTTTTCCATGATGGAGGAGGCAGGTGCATGGTGTATCATGAGAGAGGAAGCAGGTGCCTGTTGTTGCATGATGGAGGAAGCAGGTGCCTGTTGTTGCATGATGGAGGAAGCAGGTGTCTGGTGTTCCATGTTGGAAGAAGCAGGTGCCTGGTGTATCCTACGGCACCAGCATCGCAATATCTGCACATATTTCAAAGAGATGTCACGAATTTCACAAAGCAACATCACACAAAACAAATTCTACTGCGCTAAACAAACGCTCTTTTCAAGACAGACTACATGAAGCACAGAACAGATCTGGGACTCGACCAGTGCATCCAGATATGGGTAAGTGAAAGAAACACCACAAGACACATCGCAATACGGGCTTCACAGTACACTAATCCACCCAGAAGACAAACACATCCCCCATGAGAGATGTGTCTTGGCCGTGTTGGTTGTTACTGTCAGGGTCCTGCTGTTCCCGAGTCTTATTTCTTCCCGGCCCAAGAAAGACATCAAGCTGCTCCTTCACGTCTCCTAAGTAAAATGCTGCGGACATTCTGCTTACACTCGAGCAAGGCGAGAACAGGAACGTAAATCTTCCTTAAATGAAAACCTCGCGTTTCCTGGTATCATGTTTCTGTAGAATTTTTGTCGTATTCCCGAGGTTAGAAGAGCACGTAAGCGAAGAGGGAGAATGGGAGGTGGTGGTGTGATGCGGCGCATTTCTGGTCTCCATACTATGAAAGATACAACAAATCATGTATTTTAAATAAAGAAGATGCACAATTACTTTGAAAAACAGGGAAGAATGAGGCATTCGCAAGTTATAAGATTAAACTTAGATGATGAGGAACCAACCGTAAAGGAAATGTTGCTGGAATTAAATTCCCAGCTGCGGAGAACAGAAGACAATGAGGACGAAGAACCTGAGCCTGAATGAGCATTGATACTGAAACAGATTCTCGAGTCACTGTAAACTTGGGCAAACTTGCAGGAATAAAAAACTTAATCCACTGTATCAGAAATATATCTTTAGAAGAACCGACTAATAACTCTCAACATGCCTTCTCCTGAAATGTGTAAACAGAGAGAAGATATTTTTGTGTACTAATGGATCTGTGGTTTCAAAAATGGAATATAATGCCGTCAATAATGTTAATAAGACAATTCTTCAACGTTAGGATGCCTTTATGAGGATACGTTTCGTCCATAAGGACTTAATCTAATAGGATTGATATAGCCCCTGGCGGCCGATTCGCATCCTCATAAAAGTGATCTAATGGAAATGAAGTGCTAAGAATATCTGAGCAAGACAACATTGACAACATTGAGTGGAACATTTGCCAGGCAGTGTCAACGAGGAAAATAGTTTGAGAAGCTTCATACACAGGTTAGACAATTAAAAGAGTGAGAAAAGTTGGATATGAGCTGTTCCTGCTTAGTATGGGTCAGTAGGCTCTACTGCAGAGCTCCTTTTCTATATTTCTTTGTGCATTTATGTGAGCGTAGTGGGTATGTACTCACCTAATTGTGGTTGCAGGGGTCGAAACTTAGCCCCTAGCCCCGCCTCTTCACTGACCGTTACTACGTCCTCTCTCTCCCTGCTCCATGAGCTTTATCATACCTCGTCTTAAAGCTATGTATGGTTCCTGCCTCCACTACATCCCTTGCCAGACTGTTCCACTTCCTGACAACTCTATGACTGAAGAAATACTTCCTAACATTCCTTTAACTCGTCTGAGTCTTCAACTTCCAATTGTGATCCCTTGTTTCAGTGTCCCCTCTCTGGAACATCTTGTCTCTGTCCCTTAACCTTTCTTCATAGGACATTCCCCTTAGCTCCGGAACTAACCTTGTTGCAAACCTTTTCACTTTCTCTAATTTCTTGACGTGCTTGACCAGGTGTGGGTTCCAAACTGGTGCTGCATACTCCAATATGGGCCTGACGTACACAGTGTACAGTGTCTTGAACGATTCCTTACTAAGGTATCGGAACTCTATTCTCAGGTTTGCCAGGCGCCCATATGCTGCACCAGTTATCTGGTTGATGTGTGCTTCCGGAGACGTGCTCGGTGTTATACTCACCCCAAGATCTTTCTCCTTGAGTGAGGTTTGCAGTCTTTGGTCACCTAGCCTATATTCTGTCTGCGGTCTTCTTTGCCCTTCCCCGATCTTCATGACTTTGCATTTAGCGGGGTTAAATTCGAGAAGCCAGTTGCTGGACCACGTGTCCAACCTGTCCAGCCTGGTCCTCATCTGATTTAATTCTCCTCATTAACTTCACATCATCTGCGAACAGGGACACTTCTGAATCTATCCCTTCCATCATGTCATACACATATACCAAAAATAGCACTGGTCCCAGGACTGACCCCTGTGTAACCCCGCTCGTCACAGGCGCCCATTGTGATACCTCATCACGTACCATGACTCGTCGTTGCCTCCCTGTCAGGTATTCTCTGATCCATGTGTGTGTGTGTGTGTGTGTGTGTGTGTGTGTGTGTTTGTGTGTGTGTGTGTGTGTGTGTGTATTTGTGCTGTGTGTGTGCGTATCTATATACATGTATTATGTATGAGTATATATGTATGTTTATGTGTATGTGTGTATATGTATATGTGTGTGTCTCTATGTGTATGTGTGTGTGTATACTCATCTAGTTGTGGTTGCAGGGGTTGAGTTACAGCTCTTGGCCCCAGCTCTTCGGTCGCTACTAGGTCACTCTTTCTGCTCCATGAGCTTTATCATACCTCTTCTTAAAGCTATGTATGGATAATGCTTCCACTACATCACTTCCCAGACTATTCCACTTCCTGACCACTCTGTGACTGAAGAAATACTTCCTAACATCCCTTTGATTCATCTGAATCCTTGACTTCCAATTGTGACCCCCTTGTTACTGTGTCCCATCTCTGGAATATCCTGTCTCTGTCCACCTTGTCGATTCCTCTCAGTATTTTATATGTCGTTATCATATTTTCCCTATCTCTCTTGTCTTCCAGTGTCGTCAGGTCGATTTCCATTAACCTCTCCTCGTAGGACATACCCCTTAGCTCCGGGACTAGTCTTGTTGTAAATCTTTGCACTTTCTCTAGTTTCCTCACATGCTTGGCTAGGTGTGGGTTCCAAACTGGTGCTGCATACTCCAATATGGGTCTAACGTACACAGTGTACAGGGTCCTGAACGATTCCTTATTAAGATGTCGGAATGCTGTTCTTAGGTTTGCTAGGTGCCCGTTGTTATACACAGCCCAAGATCCTTTTCCTTGAGTTAGGTTTGTAGTCTCTGGTCCCCTAGATTGTACTCCGTCTGTGTTCTTCTTCGCCCTTACCCAATCTTCACGACTCTGCACCAAGTGCAGAGTCGTGGTCCAGTTGCTGGACCAGGCTTGCAGCCTGTCCTGATCCCTTTGTAGTTCTGCCTGGTCCTCGTCCTATTGAATTCTTCTCATCAACTTCACATAATCTGCAAACAGGGACATTTCGGAGTCTATTCCTTCCGTCATGTCGTTCACAAATACCAGAAACAGCACCAGTCCTAGGACTGACCCCTGTGGAACCCCACTCGTTACAGTCGCCCACTCTGACACCTCGCCACATACTATGACTCCTGATCCATTGGAGTGCCTTCCCTGTTATCCCTGCCTGGTCCTCCAGCTTTTGCACTAATCTCTTTTGTGGAACTGTATCAAACGCCTTCTTACAATCCAAGAAAATGCAATCTACCCACCCCTCTCTCTCTTGTCTTACTGCTGTTACCCTGAATAGAACTGCAGCAGGTTTGTGACACAGGATTTCCCGTCCCTGAAACCATGCTGGTGCTCCACCACTCTTCTCCTGATAATCTTCTCTTTGACTTTGTATACTATACATGTCAGTGACACTGGTCTGTAGTTTAATGCTTCGTGTCTGTCTCTTTTTTAAAAAATTGTGACTACATTTGTTGTCTTCCATACCTCAGGTAGTCACCCTGTTTCGATAGATGTGTTGAAGATTGTTGTTAGTGGTACACGTAACGCCTGTGTGTGTATGTGTGTGTGTGTGTGTGTGTATGTTTTTGCTTGTGTGCGCGTGCCTAAACCTCACGAGTGCACATGATAGCGTGACCGTCTAAGAGCTCCGCTTTAATTAAAGAATGCAGCAAAAGAGGCCACAGGCTAACACTGTCGCTCTCACCACACACTATAGACTCGTTTACTAAATGGATTTACCAGAAACATGCAAACAGTGCGGCAAATGAAGTCTGCTGGTTCATACAATTTTTTGTTTTGTCTTCTCATAATGTATAACAAACTCTGGCATGATTCTTTTACAGAGAAACTCTCCTTCGTTAACTGTTGATAATGTAATATTACGCCTCATTTTAAATTTCATTTTGAAAGTTCTCGTTTTGAGATTTTTGTTGACACTAAATGGGTTCAAATATTGACAGTTATGCGAACGGATTTCTTTAGAAAAAATATTAATTTTATAAAGAGGAAAGCACACACACAAAGACGATGTAATAAGCTCTTTCTTTAGGATATATCTACGTCAATGAAGATTCTCTATACATAAAGAGATAAACGACTGGACTGAGTAAATAGCATTTTCTTGAACTGCAAAACGATTATGAATTCTTGTCTTCTTAGACCAGGCAGCTTCAGCAGAGATAATACTCCAGTGGATCAGGAAGATATATAAGCGTTAAAATTTTTGCTTGGCAATAGAGTTGTTAATTAGTGCAAGAAACTGGCGAGACAAATATACGAGTAAGAAAGATTGGGTATAAAAAGAACCTGCCTAGCATGGGCAAGAAGACTCACGCACTGTATTTGGAAAAATTAAGATTTTCATTAGGAACAAGTGGGATGTCTGAAAGTCTCTCACTGAGTCCACTGAAAGAGTGGGATCATTCAGCCATGTTTGATGAGGTTTTAAAATTTATGACGGATATAAGAACATGCAAGAACTGAGGCTCCAAGAAAACCAGATCAGACAACAAAAATGATCAGATATATATTTAATATGTCATTTTGGTTAATTAATCATGTATATTAAGTAACTGAGCTCCCGCCCGGATAACTATCGTTCTTGAAGAACAATGTAAGATAAACCAATGTCGAGTTTTTGTCCTTGTTTAGAATTTAATCAAGACTCTGGTGTTTGCTTCTCGTGTAATCAGCAGCTGGAGCCTGGCAAGCTTATTCCAGTGCTAATTCCAGGATACTACTGAGATTTTATCTCTCTCTCACTTGGGCTGTATCTTCTTTCTGCCTCATTGCTTCTGTATTTGCTCTCTCTCCAACTTTAATTTCTTCCTTATTTCCACCCTCCCTATCCTCGTGCTCTCTCTCTCTAAGCCTTTATGTCTCTCCCATCCGCTTCCTCTCCCATCTCCCCCCTCTTCCCATCCTCACGTCTCCTCTCACCTCTCCCTCTTCATTCTCTCCCTTCTTCTCTCCTCTCTCCCACCGTCTTTCCCTCTCTCTCTCTCTCTCTCTCTCTCTCTCTCTCTCTCTCTCTCTCTCTCTCTCTCTCTCTCAGTTAAGGTAAATGCATATAATAGTGTGTCTGTGATTATTTGGTGTAGCAGCGGCTGTGTGTCAGAACAGAGATGGTACTGTATCTGCTGTTGATTATTATTCCCCAGATGAAAATACTATTCATTCAAATTAAAACTTTAAACAATTTTTTTTAATATTACTATTGCTAATGCTACTACTTTTACCATAACTATTTCTACTATTCCAAAAACTAACATTTACTACCACTATTACTAATACTGCCGCCGTTATTAGTATTACTACGACTACTACTACTACGACTACTACTACGACTACGACTACTACAACTACTATGACTACTGCCACTGCCGCCTCAACTGAAACTACCTTTACTAAGTGATATTCAATAATATATATACTGCTGCTGCTGCTACTCTGCTTCATCCGTCTCCCCTTTGTTTTACTTTTCTCTTCTTTATTATTGTTGTTGGTGTTAGCAGCAGCAGCAGCAGTAGCAGAAACAGTAGCAGTAGTAGTAGTAGCAGCAGCAGCAGTAGCAGTAGTAGCATCAGCAGCAGTAGTAGTAGCAGCAGCAGTAGTAGTAAATAAATAATTCGTGTTGAATTTATTGAGATATACTAGCTGCTACCTTTGATATACCTTTGAAGAGTTTCGAGAGTATCTACTCTCTGAGCCCGGCCATGGGCCAGGCTCGTCTGGTGCTTGCCTGGTCAACCAGGCTGTTGCTGCTGGAGGCCCGCTGCCCCACATATCCATCACAGCCTGGTTGATCTGGCACCTGGTGAAGATATTTGTCCAGTTTCCTCTTGAAGGCTTCTACACTGGTTCCAGCCGTGTTTCGGATATCTTCTGGTAAGATGTTGAATAGTCTGGGACCCCGGATGTTAATACAGTGCTCCCGTATTGTCCCCACCGCACCCCTGCTCCTCACTGGGTTTATTTTACACTTTCTCCCATATCTCTCACTCCAGTATGTTGTTATGGCAGTGTGCAGATTTGGGACCAGGCCCTCAAGTACTTTCCATGTATATATTATCATGTATCTCTCTCCTTCCGCTCCAATGAGTACATGTTCAAGACTTGAAGGCGTTCCCAATAATTTAGATGTTTCAATGGCTCAATGTGAGCCGTAAACGATCTCTGGATTTGTTCCAGCTCTGCTATTTCTCCTGCCCTGAACGGGGCCGTCAGCACTGAGCAGTATTCTAAGTGGGGAGCACTAGAGATTTGAATAGTGTCACCATCGGCATTATTTCCTTGTTTTGAAAGTTCTCAATACCCACCCGTCATCTTCCTGGCTGTTGTGATCTTTGTCTTGTTATGGTCTTTAAACGACAGATCAGCAGACATAATTATTCCCAAGTCCTTTACGTGTTCCTTTCGTTCTATGTGGTGACCCTCTTGCGTTTTGTATATAGTGTTCCTTTTCAGTTCTTCATTTTTCCATACCTAAGCAGCTGAAACTTATCACCATTGAACGTCATGTTGTTCTCCACTGCCCATTGGAAGACCCTGCTTATGTCTGCCTGTAATTTTTCAGTGTCCTCTACCGTAGTGACTTTCATGCTTATTTTAGTGTCATCTGCAAATGATGATACAAAAGTGTGCTGGTGTTTTTATCTATGTCTGCTATGAGGATGAGAAACAGCAGAGGTGCCAGGACAGTGCCTTGGGGCACTGAGCTTTGACCTCGCTGATGCGGGATCTTGCCCTGTTCACTACTACTTTTTGTGTTCTGTGTGTTAGGAACTCAAAATCCATCTGCCTACCTTCCCGTAATGCCTATGGCCTCATTTTGTGCGCTATCACTCCATGATCGCATTTGTCAAACGCCTTTGCAAAATCTGTAACTACATCTGCGTTTTGTCGTCCTCCACCACCTCCTTGCACTCTGTCATAATGGTTCGGGCATGTGACAGGCATGATCGTCCGCTTCTAAAGCCATGCTGGTTCAAGGTTATGTTGGTTAAAGGTCCATGAACTTTGTAAATCAGTCAGTCTCATATCACTCTTTCAAAGATTTTTATGATGTGAGAAGTGAGGCTACTGGTCTGTGCAATTTTTAGCTAGTGCTCACTACCTCCCTTATGCAAAGGAGCTATGTCTGTACTCTTTAAGGCTCCCTGAATTTCACCTAGATCTAGTTTTCTCCACAGAATACCAGGTTCTGTTAATAATGCGCCTTGCACTGCTTGAGGTCAGCATTCCATTTAAATGGTTCGGCGAGTGAGATAGCGCTGTCCATGGGATTTGGACAATATTTTCGTATTTTCTACCCGTCATTTGCGGTTGTCTGGAACACCGACTCACCGTACATGATAATATATACCTGGAAAGTACTGAGTATTTGGTCCCAAATCTGCAATAATCGCCAACAACATACTGGAGTGAGAGGATAGGGAGGAAGTGTAAAATAAACCTGCGAGGAGCAGGGTGGTAGACAATGGGAACACTGCATTAACATCCGGGGTCCCAGACCACTCAACATCTTACCAGAAAGAGGCTATCTGAAACACGGCTGGAAACTAGTAAGTTTTCAGAACGGGATTGAAGTATTCACAAGCCGTGATGGGAGAGTAATAAAGATCAGCAGTAACAGCCTGTTGACCAGGCAAGACCAGACGAGCCTGGCTCATGGCCGGCTCAGAGAGAGAAACTCCGAAACTTCTGAGGTGTTCAAAGATGTCTCGGGAGGCTCCTGGGGTTACACTCCCCGCCTGCTGCAGCCAGTCTCCAGGCAAAAATAATCGCAATACGGTGGTAGATTTGAAAATTTCAGCTCAAGATTTTCACACTTCCGTATCAAGTAGCTATGCACAGTCAAGAGCTGCATTGAGGTGCCTAGATAGCAATGTTATCAGCAATACTCTGGTAATTTTGATATATAGTTGAAAAAAAAAAAAAATTGCAGAGTTTTATGAAATTCATGTAAAAATCATTCTGATTATGAGTTGACTCAAAATTGTGAGTGTAGCAACTATCGATTTGTAATGGTAATGTTTCACACTCTTTGGTGAATAACACTAACTTGTGCACAATTGGGACAAAAACTTTTATGCACGCACACTTTTCTAATATACAACTTACATTTAAGCCAAAAACACAGAATGTTATCAGTATGTAATATTGGTATTCATAGAAAATTCATATATTCGGAGCCAGATCTTTTCACTCCAAAATATACAGGTTCCTTTATTTATACTCTTTGCACAAATACTAACACAAGTTTCAAAAATCAATTTCCACAAATGCATGTAGTGGGCCGAGGGTACACACCTGCAATCGAAACTGAGTACGGATGACAACCTTCACTTCCAAATGTTTTTTTAGTAGGAAAACGAAGAAAATGGAAATAATCAGGCTTGGAGTTTGTTAGTTTTTTGTTATTGCTTCTTCCTGCCTCTATTGCTTTAGCATTGCCAGTTATTTCCAGTCTCAGAGTTGTGTCTCTGCATTGTCAGTGGCTTTCCTGGCTCTCGAAACCGCTGTTCAGCTGATGCTGCACACGACTTCATTTGTGTTATTTGCTGGTCATTGGATGCAAAGGTTTTGGGACTCCACCTACAAATGTCAGTCAATTGTTAGCAGACTGCTGTATGATTGAGGTGGTTATGGAGGTGTCTCTGTAAAAAAATACTGAGGGCAACAGTTACTTACCCTGGTAAACTAGCAAAATACAAAATTTCTTAGGTTCGATAAGGTAAACTTAAGACATTGACTTGAAAGATGGATGGAAATTGTCCAGATAGACTACCTTGTCTCGTCATCAGCAAATTTCAATGGAAAGTCCAGCAATCAGTGCAACCATTATCATCCTCACAGTCATGTCACAAGAATAGAAAGGTGAAGATAATCAGTAGTCATTGTTCGGCCAGTATGGATGGCATCATCCGTCTTCTCTAAAGAAAAGAGAAATCTTAGAGAGTTGCATAAGGCAGTTCATCATCAGATGAAGTTAATATAGTTCGATCATTGTGTCTCAGACATAGTCGCTAATGAATACACAAAAAGTATATTTTCCGACGAGATATCCAGCAGTGCATCTCATGAATATAGAAGATGACCATTATCTGATGTAGTAAACAGTTCATGACAATGTATTCCTTAATGAAAAAGGCAATAAAAGTATCATGGTACTTGCTATAAACACAGAAGTGAGAAAACAGGAAAGGAAGGCTGCTGAAAGGGTCGGAAAGCACGAAAAAGAAAGACGAGGATGAGGCCACCAGATCGAGTCATCAGACGAGTCACCTTCGCCTGATGAGCCCTGAGAAGGTGCGTGGCATATAAAAGTCGAATAGTAAACTGTCAATAGCAGAATTGCTTTAAAATTGTCCTCTAAATTTTCTTCATATTTAAAGATATATACTTTTAATTTATGCTTGAATATAAACTTCAACATTTTGAAATGTTAGAAAGCTGTCCCACTTGTTGCAACAGTACTATTCTATTAACCAAATATATTAAGTTATTATCACTTGACACAACAACACACGCAGTAGCATATTTTCAGCCAGAATGAAGCCTTCTATGAAATTAATGTATCACACAAATTTTCGCTGATTTTTCCGGCAGGAAGAGTTGCTGTTTAAGTTGCAGTATTCGGCACGATATGTTACATATATTATATTATTGTTATTACATATATATACATATATATATATTTTCTTTTTTTTGTTAGTTACCATTTGTGTCCTATAATATGCGATAGACACTGTGTCTGTTGTATGTGTGTGTGTGTGTGTGTGTGCAGAACACTAAATGTTTCATCTGCCGGGAATCGAACTTGGTTCTTCAGGTGAAGCTAACTAGTCTGGGAAGGTGTGTGTGTGGATTATGTATGTTTAGTCACTATTATGGTAGCTGAGTGCATTTAGATTTAATCATTTTGTCTTGACCTAGAAATGCAGAGAAACTCATGATACAACAGAGGAACTCATTAATGGAACTCTGAGTTCCTCACCTTTCGTACTTTGTAATGTATGGAGATGATTATATACACTGGAAACCCAGAGTGACAGCAATAGGCCTCACATATGAAAAATTTCTGATGAAAGCAAAGATTGAGCAGAGGATTACCATCCTCCAATGAAAGCAGGGTGAGCTGCGATAAGAGACATAAGAGGCCATGGCGCTGGTGGTTCGCGTGTGGTCCAAGATCATCTTCAGTGCTGGGCCTCCCAGCAGGCAGCGCAATACTGAGCTCCTGGCTGCCTCAGTGGTGTTGACAGGTCCCACAGCCAGTGCGCCTGAGGACACAGGTTGTGTATCGCACAAACAAGTTAGTGTGTCACAAATAGTTTTCGGTTGATGAGGCCCTGATCCGCGAGGTCTGTCGTTAAAAAAGACCGCTGCTATGTTGACTTCAAGTCTTCTCCAGATATATCAAAATATAAAATTAGTTCAATGACGTAATATCATTACGTTGAAAACCTATCACCGACTATAACAGGTCCAAAACCGTGAATGTTTTCACAAACTTGCCTCGTCGTTAATACTAACAAAAGTATTGGTAGAGGCTTAGTGCTTGATAGCTTGTTTTCTGACTCCTGCTTTTTTGTTCAAACATCGATCCGTGGAATTTTCGTTCATTTTTTAAAGCATTGGAACCATCCCAGAGAACATATTACCTGGCAGGCATGATCAGTACGGTTTGCTCATGTGGTAACAGATTATCGTTAACACAAGTTCACACTCAGTTTGTACTTCAATTTTTCTTCTGGTTTTATTTCTCTCAGTCCTTTTCCTGGTTTATTTTTCTGTCCTTTCTGCTGATCAACACAGGCATCGCATATTTTATATTCTGCTTATTTATTGTTAAATATTCATTTTTGTTAAATAACAGAGGCTCTCTCTCTAAGTAATGTTCTATTTCAAGAAATGCCGCAGAGCCCAGAAACACTTCTCTCTGTACAAGTGTAGAAATCACCACAGGAATGCCGTATCGTAATGTGATGGATATAGGGAGAAGGGTTCAGGGCCGCAACAGCTCGGAGCTGGGACAGGTTAACACAGACGAGCTTCGTCTGCTGGTTCCGGGAGTAGAAAGACTTCTGACACCATCGCTAAGAGCAAAAGGCACGACGAGGTTGTTCCCTTTGAGACTCACATCTCTTGTAAAACTTTCTTCATATGCAGTTGTTTAAAAAGAAACAACATCCAGATTCATATCTGTGTTTCATGATGTAATTGGCTACTTCCTCTTCTCAAATAAGTGCAGTGGTGACGGAACCAGCCAGCCACAGCAGCAGTGCCTGGGAGGTCTTGTTGAGGAAGGGCCTTAACGAATTGAGTCATCCTCTTATCGAGCCTGATTATTTTCCCATTGGCAACCTTGTTTTCTTGTGCCACTATGCAGTATACAGGCTACAGGCTGTCCAGGCGATGAAGGCAGACTGGCTGGGAGGTGGGTCGTTCTGATATCATTGCAGTACTTCCAGGACACAACAGATCATCATCACATACCTGTCTTCAGCACACCATCATGTTGTTGTTTTCAACAGAAAAAGAAGAAATACTTGATGTTTTTTAAACACTTTCTGAGAATATAACAGTATTAAATTTCTATGGGTACCATCATCCAGGAAATATCACCTAGAAAACATGTGCAACGGAAGTTTATTAACGTTTTGTGTAATTCACATTTTCATTCAGCACATTTATATACTTCCGTGTTTTTAATATATAAGCCACTTAAATACGCAGACAATGCCGACTGAAACAATAATATAGCCAACTGCGAGGATGACGTTTCGCTTCCATTCGTAATTGTTTGATTGGCCGCTTTCACGTTAATAAATGTACGTGTCAGTATACCGACATGTGAAGACACAGCAATGGAGACTTTTTGAAAGATGACATCTACATGAGGTTTTATTGGTCTCATTTAGGTGAAACGTCCTCTAATGAAGGTATCGTCAAAGGTTCACAGCCTTGGCTGACACACACAGTGGTGAGTAGATATGAGAATGAGAGGATATGAGAGCAGGGGGCGCAGACAGGAGAGAGTGTAACGAGAGGATATGAGAGCAGTAAAATGAGCAGGACATGAGAGCAGTAATGAGGATACATATAAAAAATGAGCAGGATATGATTGACCATATTGCCTCGTGGTCACAGTTGGAGCGCACGAGGACAAAGAGTATGCTGACAGAGGCAGCCGCACATTCGGGGCGCACACCAGCGTCATGCTGGTGTTTACTGCAGCCGGGCTTCACAGGAGCCAGCTATGATGGGTTGGCCAGGACAGTCGGAGTCTCTGTTTTCTGAAGTATTTTACACAAACCTGACACAGATTGTGGTATGTCAATGTTTCACTTCATTCATTGATACAAATATAAAGCTGCAGTGCAGGCTTGAGCTGTCTCAAAAGAAAATAAGCACAGAGTAACACATTCAAACAGGTGGAGAAGGGTTTGAACTAAAGAATGTACTGATTACCTCTCTATTTCAAGGTATTATGATTTTCCCTCTTCCCATTTAGTTATCACCCTATGAATATAGCCATAAATTCCAAACTAGTTACTAACATGTCTTAGAATTTATAATGGCTATATCTATAGGAAGTGATTAACTCGTGGAGTGGGGAGGGAGGCCTTCACAATACTGCGGAAATAGAGGTAATCAAGCACGATTCTTGTCTAGCAGCCCTTCACCAGCACTGCTACCCACCACTATTTGAAGAGAAGATTTTGTGACACTCTGTTAGCTATTTTTCTGGGGTGAGGGGAAGGAAATTTTCAAATACCCCTTTTCACAGCTTTCTTTAAATATTTTGTATCAATGAATTAAGTGAGAGTGAGCACACCGCCTGGGTCTGTGCGGTCAGGACACTACAATACATAAAACCTGCCGTTCAATAAACAAAGCTTTCCGAGCTGCATTACACTGCCAACCCGGCACATGTATCCCCTGTAAAGCCCAGCTGCAGTAAACAACCCGCTGTATCCTTAATAACGCTGCGTGTGCAATTTGAATATTGCAGCTGCCTCTGTCAACATACCTTTGTCACCTCGCACCCAACTTCAGACCTCACTCAAAACAGCAGAACAGACCTCTTAACAATATAGTCAATCACCACTCATATCCCTCATTTTACTACTCATATCCTCCTCATTTTACTACCTCATTCCCATTTTATCTACTTCCATATATCCTCATTTTACTACTCTCATATCCTCTCATTTTTACTACTCCCTCATATCCTCTCATTTTACTACTCATTCCTCTCATTTTACTGTGTCAATGTCGGTAAAATAATGGTATAGTTAGCAAGACGATACCTCATTAGAACTACGTTTCACCAAATGAGTACAATAAACTCATGTAGGGTGAAAAGTCAAAAAAATTAAAAAGTTCCATTTGCTGTGCGCCTCTACCACATGTCGGTTACGCCATACTTCAACTACGTACATTTATTTAACAAGACAATATAGGCTGGTAGAAAGCAACTAATCTGCGACTAAAAACACTACAAGTGGGAAGCGAAACGTCGTGGTGAGCCGCCCTCCTATGTGTACATATGTATTGTTTCAGTCACGGCATTGTGCCTTTGTTATTTAAATTACAAGCATAACTATTAAAACACAGAAGTACATATAAATGTGCACTGAATGGGAAGAAGGAATGTGTAAGATTTACACAAAAACGTTAAATAAGTCTCCGTTTTACACTTACATGACAAGACAGTAGTATTTTTCCTGGATGATTATGCCCACTAAAGAATTTAATACTGTATAATTTATATTCTCAGAAAATGTCTAAAAACGCTGCATTTTTCTTCTTTTCAGCAAAACAACAATATTATGTGGAAACCAGAAAAATCTAAATACAGCAGAGCAAATTAACTAAGGATGATGATCTGGTGTGGTCACAAAGACACTTGCAATGTTGTTAATCAGAGACGACCTCCCATGCCAGTCTCTGCCTTCATCTCTGGACAACCCATGCAGCATACAAAGCTATACTGCACATAGTAACAAGAAAACAAAAAGGTTGCGCCTGTGAATGGAGGTAATCAGATTTGTTAAAAAGAGAGATGAGCTCCACCCCTTTGATTAAGAGCCTCCCTCATGAATAACCTCCTGGTGAAGGTACTTGCTGCACTGTGGCAACAGTTCACGTCACCACTGCACTGGCAACGAGAAAGGAAATGAAATTGTACCATAATAAACTGGGCAACAATATAAGATCTGGGTGTTGTCAGTTCTCTGTCATAACTGCACATAGAAAAGTTTTACAAGAAGTATGGAATATATGGAACAATACTGTCGTGCACTGCATACATAAAGACATACCTTTTACTATACTGATGTAAGGGCCAAGAGTTCTACTCCCGAGCTCGGCCATAATGCTTCGTTCAGGTTAGTCCTGTCAACCAGGCTGTTGCAGGCTGGAGGCCCGCTGCCCCACATATCCATCACAGCCTGGCTGATCTGGCACCTGGCGAAGATACTTGCCCACTTCCTCTTGAAGATTTCTACACTTGTTGCAGAAGTGTTCTTGATATTTCATGCAATATCTCTTGCAGAATACTGAATGATTACTTAGGAGAGAGAGCCTCATATTGGGCACATGTTAAATTAACACTAATCAGCCTATACCCAGCTTACTAAGTCAATTTCCTAACGTGGTTCCCACCGTCAACTCTAATACTTCCAGCACATCCTGAAATACGTCTCTTACCTTGGCTACTCTAAATAATTGTTTTTTATAAAAATGAATATTTAACAAATAAATAAGCAAATATAAAATATAATACGTCTGCCAATGACGTAGTCGAAACAAACCAGGAAAGGTTGGAAGGGAAATAAAAACCAGAAAGGTTGAAGGAAATAAACCAGGAAAAGGTTGAAGGAAATAAACAAGGAAAGGTTGAAGTGTGAACTTGTGGCTATAACGATGCTGCTGTTATTACACTCAGAAACTAAACCGTACTGAGTCATGCAGCACCTCTAGGGAATGCCAGGTAACATGTTCTGATCTAAGGAAAAGGAGAATAGTTCCACCCTTAAAAAATGAACAGAAAATTCCACAGGAGTCGATGTTGTTTGTAAAAGCAGGAGTGGAAAACAAGCTGGCCTGGAAGCCTACACCACCAACTTTTTTATTAAATATTAACAGCACGCACAGGACAAACTTAAGATATTTTGGTTCTAACGTAAACATTCTAGTTTTGACACTGTTATAGTCGGTGATTAGGTTTCAACATGGCATTATCATGTACAGAAATAATTTTTATATTTTAAAATATATATCTGGAGAGGGTTTTCTGGTCAACGCTCGCGGCCCGGTCTGTGACCAAGTCCATGGTGGGATCAGGCTTCCCACCAACCAGGGCTGCTACTGTTGGTTGCACGCAACCTGACGTACGAACCACAGCCCGCCTAGTCAGGTACTCGACCATAGGTGCCCGTCGCTAACCTTCGAAAACAGCCAAGGGTCTATTGGTAATCCCCCACAGTAGCGCTGGGAGGCAACCGAACAGAAACTTGGACCCTGACACTGCCCACTGGAGGACCCTGCTACGTCTCTATGTCTCTTATCGTGCTAGTATCGCCCTGCTTCATTGGGGGATGTTGCATCCCTGCCGAGTCTTTGCTTTACAGGGAGTGGGATTTTCATATGCAAGTTTGGTACTAATCAATTTAGATTTTCCAAGTGTGCATATAATCATGCATTCTCCTGCCCGTGTCTTCCAGGGGAGTACAGGTTGAGAACCCCAAGAGTTCCCATTAACTGGAGGTTTAATGCAGCTAAAGCCGTGAAGGTTCTCTGCACATTTTGTGGGTCCGAGACTAAATGATTAAATCTAAACACCAGGGATACCATATGCTTGATGATTCATGTACGTAAATACACACACACAGCCCCGGTGGCCTGGTGGCTAAAACGAGTTTCAATGCACGGAGGGCCCAAGTTCGATTCCCGGCGGGTGGAAACATTTGAAGTGTTTCCTGCACACACACACACACACACATACAACAGGCCTAGTGTCTAATCGACATGTGCCCAGGACAAAATGGTAACCCAACAAAAAAAAAAAATATATATATATATATATATATATATATATATATATATATATATATACATATATATCGTGCCGAATAGGTATAAAACTTGCTATTTTGGTTTAAATAGCAACGTTTTCCCTGCCGAATAAGTCGGGCTGAAAATTTGTGTATGCAATAATTTCGCAAAATCATTCTGAACCTAACGAAAATATATACTATTTCATTGTGTTTGTTTATTATTAAATTAATAAACTTGCATAAAATATATTTAGTTGGATTAGGCTAAATTAAATTGCGCTTGTTATAATAAGGGTAGGTAACTTTTCAAGGTTCTTTTTGGTACAAAATCATTAATTTTTTATAGTAAATATAAATTAAAAATATATATCTTTAAATGCATAAGAGAAAATTTTAGGAAAGGACTTAATTTTAAACGAATTCTTGCTAATTGACCAGTTTTACCTATTCGGTACATATATACCACACATACACAGACTCTCAGAACTCATCAGCAGTAAGGTGAAGGATTCCGTCTGACACCTGACTGGTTAATCACATCCCTGTCTTTCTTTTTTTTCGATTAGTCATTTTTTCAGCATACTCTTTCCGTTTTTCTCCTCACTTCTGTGTTTATAATAAGTACACCATGATTAAAAACATTACTTTGCCTTTTCGTTAAGGGTGCATGGCTTAGCGGCCCTGGCCATGATTACTACATCAAGTGTGATTCATCTTCATTCACAAGGTATTAGCTGAATATCTCATCCTGGAATAATAATTTTTGTAATGTATTCATTAGCGACTTTGTATTGTCTGGGACACAATGATCAAGTGACTATGTGCTTCCATCTATTGATGAACTGCCTTGCCACAACTCTCTCATTGCAGAGGTTTTCTTTTTCTTTAGAAGAGAATGGATGACGCTATCCACAGCAATTTGGCTGAGGTAGTATTTTAGCCGAACATACCTTTCATATTCTTGTGACGTGACCGCAGCTGATAGTAAGCTGGTATTCTGTGGAGGCGTTGCTGAGCTTAACTTTCCATTCAGAATTTTATTGATGATGAAGACCAAAAATTAGTCTATCACAGTTAATTTCCATCCATCTTCGTCATGTCTTAAGTTTACCTTATCAGGCCTAAGAATTTTGTATTTTGGGCTGAGTTTATAGGTAAAATAACTGTTGCCTCAACTATTTTTTACAGAGACACTTTTTCCATATACAATTCCAATCATACTGACAGTCTGCCTTGTGTAGTAATACTGGCTTTTTCATAATAGGTTTAAAGGTCCAAACGTGCCACATCCAATATTAGCAAATATAAATGAAGTCACATTAGTGTGTTTGTTGAGGATTTTGTTGTTGGCATCAGTAGTTGTGGTTCTAGAGGGCCAGAGAAGCCACTAGCTGTGCTTAAAGCTCAACTTCTAGAGGGACAGGGAGAAGCCGCTCAGGCTGTGCTTAAAGCCCAACTTCTAGAGGGACAGAGAAGCCACTAGTCGTGCTTAAAGCTCCAATGTTGTCTATGCTGACTATTTTGGTTATCTTCCATTGTTTCCCTGCCACTAAAAACATTTGGAGTGAGTGTTGCTCGTCAGTACTATATGGCCTGATTTAGGTATGAATTCTGGCCCTTTTAATGGTATACAGGGCAGTTTGGAAAGGTAGAATTGTTTTAGAACTGATGCTGGACTGTTATGCAAAAAGTATGAAACAGGTACACTTTTCTGTATATTTTGGTGAAAAATTGCCCAAGTTATGGATTTTCTATGAATACAATATTGTATACCGATGGTTTCACATTCTGTGCTTACCAAATGTGTTGCATATTAGAAAAGTGCGGTGCACAAAAAGTTTTTGTCCCTTACATTTTTTAAAAAGTTAGTGTTATTAATTCACCAAACAATACAAAACAATTTTTAATTCTGATCAGTGGGTTGCACACACTACACTCTGTAGGTCAATATATAATCAGAAGGTTTTTACATGGATTTTTTCACCCTAAAACTCTGCAATTACTTTTTTTTTTTTGCCCCCAGATGACTATACTATCAAAATTACCGAACAGGCTGGCGATACCACGCCACCTTCTCTAAGAACTTCCTCACCCACCTGTTGCAGCTCTGCAATATCGGGCTAGTTTTCAAGGATGCACGAAGTGAAAGATCTCTTGAGCTGAAGATTTTCATCCCCCCGTGGTCTTTGTGATTGTACCTGCCTGGTTATGACCGAGGTCGTGTGAAGGGGCGTTGACCAACCCCGAACACCTCCCAGGGATATCTTGAACTTTATAAGAGTTTCGAGAGTTTCACTTCGAGCTCGGCCGGCTGGGCCAGGCTCTCGTCTGCGCTCGTCTGGTCAACCAGGCTGCTGCTGCTGGCGCCCGCCGCCCCACATATCCATCACAGCCTGGTTGATCTGGCACTGGTGAAGATACTGTCCAGTTTCCTCTGGAAGGGCCTCTACACTGGGTTCCAGCCGTGTTTCGGATATCTTGGTAAGATGTTGAACAGTCTGGGACCCCGGATGTTACTACAGTGTTCCTGCATTGTCCTCAACTGCACCCTGCTCCCCTCACTGTTTATTTTACACTTCCTCCCATATCTCACCAGGCTGTTGTTATGGTGTGCAGATTTGGGACCAAGTTTCCTGAGTACTTTCCAGGTATATATTATCACAGTACAGTGCAAGAGTCAGTGTTCAGCAAACTCATCAAATGACAAATAAGGTGGTGAAAATGCGATCATGGAGTGATAGCGCACAAAATGAGGGCCATAGGCATTACGGGAAGGTAGCAGATGGATTTTGAGTTCCTAACACAAGAACACAAAACGTAGTAGTGAACAGGGGCAAGATCCAGCATCAGCGAGGTCAGCTCAGTGCCCCAAGGCACTGTCCTGGCACCTCTGCTGTTCTCATCCTCATAGCAGACATAGATAAAAACACCCAGCACACTTTGTATCATCATTTGCAGATGACACTAAAATAACATGAAAGTCACTACGGTAGAGGACACTGAAAAATTACAGGAGGACATAAGCAGGGTCTTCCAGTGGGCAGTGGAGAACAAACATGACGTTCAATGGTGATAAGTTTCAGCTGCTTAGGTATGGAAAATGAAGAACCTCAAGGAACACTATATACAAAACGCAAGAGGGTCACCACATAGAACGAAAGGAACACGAAAGGACTTGGGAATAATTATGTCTGCTGATCTGTCGTTTAAAGACCATAACAAGACAAAGATCACAACAGCCAGGAAGATACCGGGTGGGTATTGAGAACTTTCAAAACAAGGGAAATAATGCCGATGGTGACACTATTCAAATCGCTAGTGCTCCCTCACTTAGAATACTGCTCAGTGCTGGGCGGCCCCGTTCAGGGCAGGAGAAATAGCAGAGCTGGAACAAACAGAGATCGTTTACGGCTCACATTGAGCCATTGAAACATCTAAATTATTGGGAACGCCTTTCAAGTCTTGGAAATATGTACTCATTGGAGCGGAGGAGAGAGAGATACATGATAATATATACATGGAAAGTACTTTGAGGGCCTGGTCCCAAATCTGCACACTGCCACAACAATATACTGGAGTGAGAGATATGGGGGAAAGTGTAAATAAACCCAGTGAGGACAGGGGTGCGGTGGGGACAATACGGGAGCACTGTATTAACATCCGGGGTCCCAGACTATTCAACATCTTACCAGAAGATATCCGAAACACGGCTGGAACCAGTGTAGAAGCCTTCAAGAGGAAACTGGACAAATATCTTCACCAGGTGCCAGATCAACCAGGCTGTGATGGATATGTGGGGCAGCGGCCTCCAGCAGCAACAGCCTGGTTGACCAGGCAAGCACCAGACGAGCCTGGCCCATGGCCGGGCTCAGAGAGATACTGAAACTCTTCAAAGAGTATATCAAAGGTATACCACTTGTTTCTGCGGTTTCTATATATATATATATATATATATATATATATATATATATATATATATATATATATATATAGATATATATATATATATATATATTTCATATATATATATAGAAATAGGAGAGAGGAAGGAACGTAGGTAGAGAGGGAGGGAGCTATAGATGGAGGGAGGGGAGAAAGAAAGGCGGAGGGAGGAAGGTACAGAAGGAAGGAGGGAACAAAGAAGAAGGGGGAGGAAGGTAGAAGGAGGGGGGGTAGGAAGAAGGGAGCTAGAGAAGGGGGAAAGGGGAGCGAGCTAGAGGGGGGGAGGAAAGGGAGTAGTAGAAGGTAGCGAGGGCTGGGGGAAGGAGGGAGGGATGGAGTGTGTGTAGAGAGTCTGGAGTCTTGTGGATAAAACAATGGAGGTGTTAAACTTTTTATGTTTTTTAAAAGTTTCTCCAGTACAAGAAATTTTCCCTGAAGGTGTTCGAGGCCATTGTTTTTAGTTTTTGTATGAAATGATGATTTCATGATGATAATATGATAATTTTAATGATAATGTTTCATGATGGTGACATGAGATGGACCTCACTTTCGTTTGAGGAAGTGGTTCAGCTTCACCAGTCCATGTTGATGGGAGTGAAGCTTTCCTTGGGGAGAGTGGAAAGCTTTGACCATCCAGTCACACTTGGAGGACTAGAGTGAAGCTTGTCCTTGAGGGAGAGTGGAAACCTTACATCCAGTCACACTTGGAGGACTAGAGTGAAGCTTGTCCTTGAGGGAGAGTGGAAACCTTACATAGCCCAGTCAACTTGGACTAGAGTGGCTTGTCCTTGAGGGAGAGTGGAAACCTTACATCCAGTCACACTTGGGGACTAGAGTGACTTGTCCTTGAGGGAGAGTGGAAACCTACATCCAGTCACACTTGGACTAGAGAAGTTGTCCTTGAGGGAGAGTGGAAACCTTACAGCCAGTCACACTTGGACTAGAGTGAAGCTTGTCCTTGAGGGAGAGGGAACCTTACATCCAGTCACACTTGGAGGACTAGAGGAAGCTTGTCCTGAGGGAGAGGGGAAAACCCTTTACCCAGTCACACTTGGAGGACTAGAGTGAGCTTGTCCTTGAGGGAGAGTGAAACCTTACAGCCAGTCACACTTGGACTAGAGTGAAGCTTGTCCTTGAGGGAGAGTGGAAACCTACATCCAGTCACACTTGGAGGACTAGAGTGAAGCTTGTCCTTGAGGGAGAGTGGAAACCTTACATCCAGTCACACTTGGACTAGAGTGAAGCTTGTCCTTGAGGGAGAGTGAAACCTACATCCAGTCACACTTGGAGGACTGGGAGTGAAGCTTGTCCTTGAGGGAGAGTGAACCTACATCCAGTCACACTTGGAGGACTGGAGGAACCCTTGTCTTGAGAGTGGATGGAGCTTCACTCCAGTCACACTTGGGGGACTGGCACTAGAAAAGCCTCCCAGCTTACCTTATCCGCTTTATGTTCCTGCAAGGCACTGCTACACGTGGTATAGCGGTGCTAGCAACATTACTGAGACACTCTACTTTCAAAACCAGCTGCAATGTTGGCCTACAAACAGTCGAACTGGGACATCCTCATTGCAGAAAAGGTATTTAAAAACATACTTGCATCGTCCACCAGGGAAATTGCTTGTGTCAAAGCTGTGAGTGCACATCTCTCTGCAGACTTCCTTCTAAGTTTCTATTTCGGCAATAGGCACAGGTTTAAACCCACAGACCCTCCATATTGCAGTGGGGTGGTTGTTCACCTTGCTGCCCCAATTTATACTTAATAGAAGTGTTTGGGGCACCAGCTGACCAGTAGGGTCTGGTCTACATTACTCAAATAACCTGAACATAGGAAAATTAAACTTGGACCACTAGTCGTACCTAAACGTCATCATAAGTTTGTTTCGTGTGTGCGGTTTATATGTGTATTGTTCCAGTCAGGTTATTGTTCCTTTTTGTTCTTTATGGTCTGGATGGTATAAACTGTTCCATTTTCAAGGACTGACATGGAGTGCGCAACGAGGTGAAGAGGAGGAGCCTCGCTATGACTAGGTACCCAGCATCCAGCAGTCCAGGTTATCCTGCTATCCATCCTCATAGGATCACTATCCCTGTGTAGTGTCGACGCTGGCTGGCACCATCCTCATAGGATCACTATCCCTGTGTAGTGTCGACGCTGGCTGGCACCATCCTCATAGGATCACTATCCCTGTGTAGTGTCGACGCTGGCTGGCACCATCCTCATAGGATCACTATCCCTGTGTAGTGTCGACGCTGGCTGGCACCATCCTCATAGGATCACTATCCCTGTGTAGTGTCGACGCTGGCTGGCACCATCCTCATAGGATCACTATCCCTGTGTAGTGTCGACGCTGGCTGGCAGTTATATCAGATGAAGAATGACACACTTTGCAACATTTGGGAATCTTTATTGGGAAACGTTTCTCCAGACAGTGGCTTCATCAGTCCAATACAGAGAAGAACGGTGTAAGATGAGGAGTTTGAGGTAATCAGTCCCTCGGCAGCCTGGAGTCGATGTGTAATCAGTTATAGTGTGGGGGTAAACAGGGAGGGTGCTGACCACAGAGAAGAACTCAAACTCGGCTAATACAAGAACTTGGGACATCAGTTCTGGTCCGTCCAGGTATGGTCACTGACCCTTTCTCTATGGGGGAACAGCGAGCAACAGACTTCCTCAGACAACGAGGTTCCAGGCTCAGTGACACCTCTGGGGACGCAAGGGAACCTACCTTCCTATTCCAGTGTCTCAATGTGCCCATCCAGAGGGGAAATGCCCGCTGCATTCTCAGCTCTCCATATATATATATATATATATATTTTTTTTTTTTTTTTTTTTTTTTTTTTTAACAA